>JACEGR010006383.1:0-61493 GCA_014170235.1 Listronotus bonariensis
TATATATATATATATATATATATATATATATATATATATATATATATATATATATATATATATATCGTTTCTACTTAAGTTCGCACCATATGGAGAACTTTTTAATATTATTTTCACTACTTTTTTTTTTTTAAGTTCTGCATGCTTTAAAACCTATAATTAATTTATTAGATATAAACTTTTTGCAGCGGTATACGAAGCATGTCAAAAAATGTGATTTTTTTAAAGAAAAACTATCCTTATTTTTCATATAGGGAAAAGATGTTTATCTGTAAAAAAAGAGTAAAATCTTGTTTTTTACCATTTCTTCTGTGATAACAAGCGTTTATGTGGCTGTTTGCTTTTTTAATTTTCTTTAGCTTTTTACATATTAAATTTCAAAAATAGTATGCACTAATGGAAAAACCTACATTTTTACCTAAACGCATAAAAAATTAATAAACAAGTATTTCTTAAAAATGAACATGGAACAAACTTTGCATATTTGAATTGTATTTATAATCCTTAACATCTTTTCTTTAAAAAAAAAAATCAATAATATAAAAAATAAGGGTACTTTCCTTTTAAACAAAATTTAAATTTTTTGATATACCTCGTATACCACTGCAAAAAAATTAATATCTGATTATTGCATTTGAGGTTTTAGACCATGCATAATTTTTATAAAGAATAACTTTTTTCATAAAATAAATATAAAAAAGTTTTTCATTAGTTTCTTTTATAATTTCCTATTTACCATTATGTAGTGTTACGAAAAATGGTAATTTAAATAAAAATATTTGTTTTTACAATTTTTTCTACTTTTTTGGGTGGTCCAAAGACATGCAAAGTGAAGGATTTTTTTTTCTCAAAAGAAAAGTGTAAAAAATTTGAACAATAAGAAAAAAATATGTTAAATTGTTTTCTCTTTTTTAGAATTTTTATTTACCATTATGTAAAAATACAAAAAATGGTAAATTAAATAAAAATTTAAATTTTTAATTATTTTCCTACATTTTTGGGTGGTCCAAAGACATGCAATGTGGGGATTTTATTTCTCGAAAGAAAAATATAAAAAAATAAGAACATAGAAAAGCTTTCTATTTGCCAAATTAAAATTAAATAAAAAAAATGTGTAACTCACAATTTTTTCTAATAAAAGAAAATTAAGTTAGGAATACCTCATCAATGCTACAAGTATTATTGCCAATTATTGGTTTAACCAGAAAAGGTTTTAATTTTAAATTTTGTTATGAAACACCCTATACATTTTTGGTTTTCTGAAACCATTCTAAATTATAATGTAAAATTTTAAAAAAGTTTTTACGCCCATTTGATTTTGTCTTTTTCTCTTTGTCCTTGTTTTTAATTCGATCGAAAATAAATAAAAATACTTTTTCTTTAAAGTGCTTGTCTTTGTCATTTCAAAAATAACAGTTAGACAAGTCAATGTCAATTTGCCAACTTGTTTTTTTCTGTAGTCGCAAAAACTTTGCGATGGTATTTTTGACATCACCTGAGGTAATAAGATTTATTTGCGTTCGCTTATGGCCACCTAAATGCGAAATTAAAAATAGTTTTAAAAAATCAAGAAGGCTTACGAACTTTTTAAAATATTATATCATCTATAAAAATACATCAGAAATCCAAAAATTTAAAAACATACAGGGTGTCTGCAATTTAAATTTTTAAAATTGATGCTATCCTCGGCTAAACCGAAAGTGACTGAAAATTTAAAAATATGCGAACATTTTTCTCTTTCTATACAATTTAACGGTACCAAGTCTCATTTTAACATATCTAATATTTCAGAAGTTATGGATTTTCTAATAAATTTGTTGACTTCCTGTTTTTTTATATATATTTCAGGCCCTTCAAACATTTTTTTATCGCAATTAGAAAACATCTCGTATAAAATAATGAAAACTTAACATTGTGCTGGTAAATTTAAAATACATATTTTTTAATATACCTTCGTCGCTTATAAAAGATTCAATTTTAGAGAGCACACCAAAAGAGTTTCAAATGCATACAGCGTTAAGTGGTATTGTGTATTATAGTTTTATGATGCCACGAAACTGCTGCTAGTTAGGTTTTGCGGCCATGAATAACATACGATAATAGAGCACAGCTTTATTAAAGTGATAAAATGTAACATTACCTTTAAAATTACTGCAGTGAAAGATTTTCTATATAACAAAATAATTTGTTTACTTTTTTAAATTATTGTTTCTGTTTATAAAAATATTAGTATCATTTTAAACAATTGAAAATTAAAATTGAAAATTCTTGTTTTTGAGTTAGAGAATAAATGCTATTGTCATAATAAAACAGTTTTTATATTTTGTTATTTTTCTTAAGATCTTATAAAGAGCTACATAAAATGTGATATTTGCAATTTTAATAGTTTTGAAAATGCCCATCCTAAGGCATTAAGTGGTAATTTATCATGTGTTAATTAAAAAAAAATTGTTTATTTTATCACCTCTTAAAAGGTATCTATCAAAATCTTAAAATATTGTTAAATTAACATTACATCTACAGCTCTAAGCTATATGCATTTAGTTACTGCCGTAGATAATATGGGGATTATAATTGTAGAGCGAAAGTACTTATTGATCTAACTGCGAACATTAGAAATCCCCAGATATCAAAGAACTAAGTTAATACGAGTAATGTAAAGCCTGGCATACGGGTGGCCTCAAATTTGAAGCTCGTTTGCAATCGCTGGGGTGAAATTGGCAGGGTATTTTAAAGTAGAATATATGGGCTGCTGCAGCCCGGCTGCCACATAAAACATGTTGTTGGCCAAAAAACAAAAAATATATTTTTTCATCTAGCTAGCAGCTAGCAGTGTCCCTTTTAATTTCGACACTTCTTTTTCTTTAAATGGCTATATTTAGAAAACTGCAACAAATAAAAATATTGTATAAAATATTTTTCTTTAGGCTCTTAAATAAAAAACATTTAATAGTATTTTTATAAAGTGTTTCATTTCCAAAATGTCAGTTTACTGTCAAAAATGATTACTATATTAAGAAAATGAATAAAAATTGGATGTATTACATGCGAACTTTTTAAAAAGCTTTTTATGAGATCCTTCTAATTATAAATAAATATACAGGACATTTAATATGTTGTCCATTGTTTTATTTTTATTCTTATTTTTTAAGAAGAGTTACAAATGCTAGGACTTTGCTAATTTAAACAGTATTTTATTTTGACTAATAATACAATAACTTTTGGCAGACAATTAATTTGGATGACCTGTATACTTAAAAATGTGTTTTTACAAGCTTTTTAAAATATATAACAATGTGGGTTTATTTTTATAAACAACGACCAAATTCCCAATAATCCCAAATTACATTTAAATTTTGCAGTATTCTAAATCTAGGTGTAGTACCACTCTCTTGAGCAGAATTATTATTTGTAAATAGGTTATTTTTAAATAATTTTCTTTATTTATTGTAAGCATAATATATTTTCCTTATTCTTGATTTTAAAAAACATAAAAAATAAGTTATAAACCATAGTTTAAATAAAAAGAATGTGTTGCATTGATTGAAAAGGTCAGTAAATATTATAAAATAATAGATGTTTTGTAAAAGAGAAATTATCAAAACAGAATATTTTAACAATTAATTATAAAAATAATTTATTTAAAACCATTTACCAATTAAAAATATTGCTCGAGAAAGTGCTACCTACCCAGATTTATAAACAAAAAAATGTTTTAAGTTACCTAAATACCAAAATTCAATTTTAAAATTTGTGACGTAAGTACCACTACAGAAATCAAATCAATGAAAATAACTAATTTTATCCAACACTTACATATAATATCTACATAATTGATCAGATTTTGAGGATATAAAGTGTACTATAAGTCACTAGTGAGCTAAAGTACCCTTTAGCTCACTAGTGAATTATAGACAATACAAAATTTTGTTGCTGGTGTTGACAATGACAAGTAACAAATAATGGATGACGTTTTCAAATTATTTTCGATATAAAAAACGATTTATACGAAAGTGTTGGATAAAATTTTGTATTAGACACGTGAGTTATTACATATAAGTCACTTAAGAAAATTACCTAAACTTTTCTTGCGTGACTTATTTGTAATATAACTCACTTATCTAATAAATAACTATTATCGTTTTATAAATATAAACTAATAGTATTATAATAGGTTTCTAAATAGCTTCTTAACAAATATACAGGGTGTTCCATTGAAAACAATCAACTACGCCACTCTATACTACGTAAGAAGATATATAAGAATCCTTGTTAACTTTTTAATATATTATAAGTTAACTGAGATACAAAGCCTACCTGAAAATTCCAAATTTTTATAATTGTTCTACAGCTAGGGAAGAATAGCTTTGATGGCTTTGTTTATGGCATCTTTGTTTTACAAAAGTCAGCTCAGGTTTGCGAAAACCTCAAGGTTCCATCTTTATTAATAACTGAAATACGCCGCAGTTGGATCCCAAATGGGGCATCCTGTATATTATAATAAAATATAAAGAAAATATTTATTATTTATAAAAAATGTTTTTTTAATATAGTATACATAAAAAAATAATAACAGGGCTCGCAAAATTAAAAAAAAATACTTTAGGCGTAAAGTGACTTTAATTTTAAACAAAATGCTTATATTTTTTTCTTTAAATAGTATTACCGGTTAAAATACCAACACTATTAATGAATAAATAAATTTTGTATATCATATTCAACTTTTTTTTTTGGCTTTAAACAAATATATTGTCCAGGTTTATTTTCCAGTTTAAAAAATATTTTAGGAAAATTACAAAAAATAATTTATTGTAAATTTTAAAACTAAGTTTTAATTGGAAATAAAATATCAGGTAAGAATATTTTTTTTTATCAGTTTTTTAATTAGATATTTTTTATTAATTTGGGCTTTTGTTAAACCAGTAGAAATTTTGTAAACAAAACCATACCCATGTTTTAACATTAATTTAGGTGTCTTCATTTTCTTAAGAGACAAAAAAAGATTGTCTACAAAAAAAAAATAAATTAAAAAACAATACAGAATTTAGAAATTTGGTCAATACATTCTAACAAAATAAATATTGTTAAAAGAAACCATTCCCATATTTTTGCGGGATAATAGAACTAAAATCTCAGGTACAAAGAACAAGTAAAATCCATTTGGTATTTGGCAAGTATGCCGCACCAGTAACTATATTCGCGGGCTTAATATTGTCTAGTGTCGCTATTAGTAAGCTTTCGAATTTACACCTTTGGAATTTAGCCAAAGCTGCGTTTTATTCCTATCGCGAGGGCTTTCTGTGTGTTGCCCCAAAATATTATCTAAACAACAGTGCCGGCGAAATACAACAAATTTCAATATATTTAATTACACAGGCCCACAAAAAAAAGAAAGTGGTAGTAGTATTTTTGAGCGGGCCTACCTTTTTATGTATTTTGATGCGCTAAATCCGAGTCTGAAGTCATTTTTGCCGTACCCCCTTAATTTTAACTAAATTGCAAAAAAAACATAAAATTCGCTAAAAATTTGCCATTTTTTAAAGAACAAAATTTAATTAAAAATATAAAGGTAAATTCTAATATTCAAAATATTTAAAAAGTTAATATAAGATACAGTGTGTTAAACTTGCTTCTTTTGTGGTCCAAAAATATGAAATGAAATCTTTTTTTCTCTAAAACTAAATAAGACAGAAAAAAATGAGACATAAAAGCTGTATTTTTGTTTGCCTAATCTAAAGAAAGCCAAAATTTTACACAGTCAGTGGCGTACCGTTTTTTTGTTAGAAATGTTTATTTAGTTGCCGCTCGAGACGCCACTGGACTTATTAAAAGTAAGTAAATAAGTTATAAACTACCCCTTATATGCCATAAATACCATTGCCTAATTTAAACAAAATTGGATAAATGATATATTAAGAATATTAAAAATCATTTTTTTACATGCTTAAACCGGGGTATACACGGTCATGCAAAACTGTTACATCTAAAAAAAGCCAAAGCTCGCGTGCAAATTTGATCGTGTGTATTAAAAAATTGCCACATCTGGCTTGGCATGCGACTCGATGTCCGAGTTTGAATTTCGTGGCGCGCGTCTTGTAAACTTGTGCATGTGTAGGACACGTCAGTTAACGTTTTAGTTTAGGGACGTCGCGTCGTTTACGGGCTTATATTGTTGGTTTTGAGTTAACAAAATGGCTCATTGGCGCCCGAAAGATGTACTGCGTGATTTTATAGATATGTACCAAGGTTATTCATGCTTTTGGAAAGTTAAAAGTACATTGATATTGACAAAAATTAAAAACATATTTTTGCAGAATCACGCTTATGTTTAAGTTGGTCACGCCACAAGCTACCAAAATTGACGTTGAACTGACAGGTACATCTGAATCGTGTGTATCAAAGGCCTCATTGGGATTTGCTTTCATGCAAGTGCGTTTCAAATTTGCATGACCGTGTATACCCCGGTTATCACCCTGTATCTTGAGAACGAGAAATTTGCGTACCCATGTTAATATAAACTTTTTTAAATATTTTCAATAGTAGAATCTACCCTTACATTTTTTTAAGAAATTTGGTTAGTTCTGGTTAGTTAGCTAATCTTTAATTATTTAATAAAATGTAATTGCAAAATTACCAAATTTTGGTTTAGGTAAAACCAACAGGCACTTGTAAAATGAATGTCGCCACTGACATGAGGAAAAGTGTCAAAAAATCAGTATTTAAAAGTAAATTATGTATGATCAAACACAACTGTAGTTTCACTATAGGCTCCCAGAACAATGCTAAATTTTTGGTCATCAGTTTGGACGCTGGCTTGGCTGAATTTATAAAGCGACAAATTATACTGTATACTGTATTATACGTACTGTTTTCGTGTGTACTCGATGGATACATGCTTCATAAATTCCACAAAGCGAGCGTCCAAGCTGATGACCAAAATTTAGCATTGTTGTGGGTGTCCATAGTGAAACTACAATTGTCTTTGGTATGATTCAATCGACGAAAAAGTATTCATAACTAAGTCACATTATGCGGGGAACAGTATTAGAGCAATATATATTTTTTCTTTTACTTTGAATGTAATGGTTGTAATATTGATAAAATGAAAAAAAAACCTTCTTTGTATTCAGCTGTACGTAAGATTTGACAAAATAAAAAATTATTTGCTGAGGGCTGATGTCACTTTGGTTCTACCTGAATCGAATTCCGTTGTTTGTACACTTACAAGAAATTCTTAAAACAAGTCAATTTTAATTTTTAGGGGCACTGGCGTAGCAGCGTAGTTATTATTTTAAAATTAGTATATCTAAAGCCGGGACATACGACCCACACCAAATTTATTCCAGATGCTAGTGGCTCTAAGAGAAACACTACGATTCCTCCCCCAAAAAATCTAAGTTTCAAAAGCAAATCATCTGTTTGTATTCCTTTCGTGGTTTTTATTAAATTTTGTTAACAAATCCCAAATTTGGCCTAAATATTTACCTTTTCTAATAATTACAGGCATTTGAAAATTTTGCCTCAAAATTTTGTAGAAAAAATTACAACTGGGTATACGGTTTCAAAAATATAGATAATTTTTTAAAATTTGGAATTTGTCAATAAAATTTAATTACATTTACGAAAAAAACAAAAAGAAGATGTGCATAAAACGGATTTTTTTTTGTGGCAAGGGGGCGGTAAATCAAAAAATTAACTTTTATAGCAAATTTTAAAATTAAAATTTTCTTTTCTAAAGTGTTATTTTTAAGGCTACTATCATCTGGTATGAATTTGCTGTGGGTCTTTTGTCCCAGTTTTGAGATATAGAAATTTGACACTTTTTTATGACAAAATTTACTTAATTAGGTTTATCCCCTCCCCTTATTATCACAAACGTTAAAACTCTAAATGAAAAAGGGGGTCAAGTTATACCTTACCCTAAAGGGTTTTAAATTATCTCTGTAGTAGACAATCTGTACAAATATGTCATAGTCAAGTGATCAGGTTTAATAAATCCTTCTATTATTTCCAAAAACAAAAGATTTACTTTTTGAAACGGCTATGAATTTTATTTATCACATTTAACCTAGGTCACGAACGTCCTTTCAAGTAAAGTAAGCCGTACTTAACGGCAGTTAAATCCTTGCTTCCAGAAAAGCGACTTTTGTACTTGAATTTCGATGCTTCAAATAAGGAATTTTATAAACAATAATTTTTTTATACAAAAGCCACTTAAAACAAGTAGTTTAAAAATTGATAAAAATACGGCTTACTGCTAAAATAAGTGTAATACTAATAAAAAATTAAGGAGTTGAGAACCAGAGCGGACCATTTCACAAATTTAAAAATATACTTTAACATGTTATTTGATTGGCATAAATTGTATTTAACAGAACAAACATAAGTGTTGCAAACTTTGCACAATGGTTAGGGGCATGCTATTTTAAAGTTATTAGTCAGAGATCTGAATGGTAAACGATCTTTACCGATCTGTACGGGATTAAAACTTTTTATATGAAATATTGTATTCAAACAAAGGTATCGACATAGACTTGCCTAAAAAAATATATATATATTTTATTTAAAAAGCACCTTTAAAACCGCAACTTTTTTTTACTCCACATGACAGTACTAATATATTACTTTTTCCACGACGGTTAAAAAAAATGCTTAACCGTTAACATCAAGTTAAAGTACTCCATTCTATCACACTACATAAAGTTTTAAAAAAGTAACTTTTTTCCCACTTCGAAGCTTTTTTCACACTTTGAATTAATGTTTTGTTTCAACAATACACTTTAATATCAATTTATGCCGGCCAAGGTCGATCATTGATTCCATAGCAGTGCGACTGAAAGAGAGCTAAGGGATGGAGCTAGTTTGGGCAAATTCCATTTGACATTCATGACTCATGGCGGCATGCACGGTGTTCCATGGTGTTTTTTCTTGTTGTTGTCATAGTCATTTTTAATTTATTTCTGACTATTTTCTTTGGTTTTTATTTTATTAGACAACAAAATGTATTCTAGTTTTATGTGAATTTTTTTTTAATTCTTGGACAATGGTTGTAACTTGCTAAGCCTATAAGTTTACCTCTAGAGCGTCAAAAGGAGTGAAGTTCAAATTTTACAGGTTGGTTAATTTTAAAATGATCCTAAAGCTTTCAAATCTGGCGCTTTTTGCTCAAACTAGCTCCATCTCTCTCGGACCTTTCTTACTAATGTTGTCCGCACGAGACCTATGATATATTTGTTTTCTGGGAGATTAAATTTAAATAAAATATTATTTGACTTTTCTCCAGAATAAAATTAAAAAGTTTATTTAACATTTTAAGAAAATTAAAACTTTTATACATTATGAAGAACTATTCTGCTCTTATACAACATAATAAAAGTTACTTTAAAAGAAATAAAAAAATAAATATTTAATATTAAGTTACTTACAATACAAAGGTTTCAATCTACAGCAGGCCCGGTCCATACGTATTAGAATGTCATTGGTAACGGGACTTAGATACATCACCTATGTCTTTATTATGTGCAAACATATTTTAATTATTTAAATAAACTTTTCGAGAATATGTCACATGTGTTTTGCATTTATTTTGTATTTAAAGTATTAAAATAAATACACATTTTTATGCACTATTAACCTCGTTTTTTTGTTATTGTAATATCTTTAAAATAAAAAATATGCCATTGTGAGACCTTTTGTACAAAAGGCTTTAAGTTTAAATTTCACAATGATAAAATAAAAACAGTGGTTAACTTCGTCGGGAACTAGGAACAGTTTTAGTTTAACACAACTATTTAGAGTTTTTTGTAAATAATTTTTAAAGCTAAATGAATCATATTCCACAAT
This sequence comes from Listronotus bonariensis, assembly GCA_014170235.1. Classification (NCBI taxonomy): domain Eukaryota; kingdom Metazoa; phylum Arthropoda; class Insecta; order Coleoptera; family Curculionidae; genus Listronotus; species Listronotus bonariensis. Next base: position 9,844 of record JACEGR010006383.1, read on the forward strand.
TTGCGAGTTCAAAAAACTTAACAATGTTTTCAGTGCAAATGTAAACGTCACTTTTAATAAATCGCCTATGGGGTACAATAATGGCACAACTCAAACAACATGCGTTTTGGACTAGGAAGGTGTAAATATAAAAATATACAGGCTGTTATAAATTCGAGGAACACCATTAGAATCTCGGTAAGAGATACAGGGTTGGTTAAATTGGGGAAAGTTGCGCATTTTTATGCTTTACAATATTCCGTTTAAAAAATTGAGAAATTTGCAGCCGTTCCGGAATTATCCAGTAAAAACCGAAATTTTGCGAAACAGTTTTTATTTTAGTAATATTTTGAAACCAATGACACAATAACATTGCCACCTTTTCTGTTCCATAAAATGATGTCACTAAATTTAAGATCCGACGTTTCGTCAACTTTGTTTTTTTAAATGGGAGGAATATTTGGTCTTAAACTTAATACACTCGTATTTTAATCCTAAATACAACAATATATCACACTTTAAATTTATGCGACGTTTCGAACCGATAAACTATCATCGTTCACCATTTCGCCATTACAAATAACGATTTTACCCCAAACATTCGGGGTAAGTAGGCACCCATTTTTTTATGACAGGCTACGATAAAGTTGATAGGGGCGTTTGATTAAATTAAATGGTTTATTTTATTACGTATAAGTAAATGTATGTAAATTACCTTGAATCTTGTAGCTTGTTAGTTGAATTATAAAGAAAAAAATATTAAAAGGAATAAAAATAAGTAGGTATAGAAATAAAAGGATGCATACTTACTTTTAAATAAAAAATTTCAAAATCGTTTGAAATAAAACGAAATTTTTAATTGAAAAAAACATGATTGGTGTTTTTTTGTTCGAAACGTCGCATAAATGTAAAGAGTGATATATCGTTGTATTTAGAATTAAAATATGAGTATATTAAGTTTAAAACCAAATATTCCGCTCATTTAAAAAAAACTCAGTTAGTACAGTGTAAGCCAATTGAAGAATATTGTGATATTATTATTTCAAGCTCACAAACGGAAATAAAATGGATTTTAAAGTTGCTGACGAGTGGATAGGAAATTTACTTCTGGCAGGACTTTCAGAAAAAACATAAACCTATGATAGTGGCTCAAAGACGAAACGTTGAATTTTAAATTTAGTGACATCATTTTATAGAACAGAAAAAGTGGCAATGTTAATGTGTCTTTAGTTTTAAAATATCTTTTCAAATAAACCAAAAAAATAATAAAAACTGTTTCACAAAATTTCGGTTTTTGCCGGATTATTTCGGAACAGCCTCAAATTTTTAAATTTTAACCCTGTATTTCTTACCGTTTCCAAGATCCTAATGGTGTTCCGCGAATTTGTAATAGCCTGTATATATATTCTTTTTAGCAGGAATACTGGCAAAGAAATTATCAACGTTAAGGTTATTCTTGTTTAGGAAAACCAAAACATTTCTTATTCATTGGCCTTAGCAATATGATTTATTATACGCACTTATCTTAACACTTGAGTTTTTGAGTTGTACCGCTAATGTAGCCCACTATCGAAATATGTTAACAAAGAAAATGTTGTAGGTCATATCTTTTGTGACGTAAGCATCGCCAAACTACGTCACCGATCTATGCGGCATTTAAAAGGAATATTTTCTTTGTTAGCTGCTTACAGCAGCTGTAAGCATTTTCATTTTTTGACAAATCAATGACGGCAGAATAAAAAAGAAGGAGGGAGAAATATAGCCAAATTTGAGGTTAAAAGTCAAACAAAATTGACTAAATGTTTACTGATAACAATACAAATCATATGTGTGGGAAACTATTGGGAAAATATGTGAAGGATTTATTCACTGCAATTAAAGATATTGCGTATTTTTGTTATATAACGGGAGTGACCATTTTTAGGATATATTAATATATTTTTAATGTCATTTGTCATTGGCGGTAAGCGCTTTTATTTTTTCGATTCACATTTAATAACGTCAGCTGTTAGATAGGCTTGTTAGTAGCTGTAGGACAGAAAAATTAGAAAAATATACCTTAAATAAATTCTTGGGCGCTTTTTTAAAAATGCAAATTTTGATGTTGCCTATTCTATAGGTTCATAAAATAACTGCGACAACTGCTACATATTTCTCCTAAATACTTTTATTAAAAAAAAAAACAGAAAGAAAAGCTATTTTATATTGTTTTACATCAAATTTAATTGATTATATTATTAAAATTGAATTTATATAATGAGCCACTTAGTTCTTCATCGTGCGTTTATTAGCATAATTGGCTGCAACTGAAGATTAATGATTCTTAAAATGCTTAATGCCTGAAAGACTTGTTTGTCGATAATAATACGCCACTCCTGCTAACAAGTCTCAGGAAATGGTTGACACATTTATTATAGACGAATTTAATGCCTTTAATGAACATAATGGGTTAGGTAAATAGAGGCTGTTAGATGCGGCTACTGTGAGGCCCGAGATTCCTTATCTATATTTAATAATAATAAGCTGTTTGTGATTATAGATTTCTTAATAGTATACACTGTTACGAGCGTGTTAGTTTTTGCACCTCGTACTTGTTATACAGGGTTATTTGCGGTTATTGGCCCTTCACATATCCTAATAAAATAATTAATATTGTTGGGTTTTCTTATTAAAATATAAAAAACTACTTTTCAGTGTCGCGTCAATTCGTGAATTTCTTTACGGTTCAAATTACAGTTGATTATTATTTCTTGGGTATTTTTTATTTTTGCTTAAAATTATCCTAAAACACATTTCGATAGTTTTATTTATTCATTTTTTTTTTTGGTGCTAGCTTAGTATTACACAATAAACCCAAGCAGGCTGCAGTGTTAGAGGATATGAAATCCACTTTCTGATCTAATCTAATCTAACTTAGTATATAGTATAGGTTTTTTTTTTTATCTTTGGACAATCCACGAAGGCTGAAAGCCTAAGTACTAACGTACCGTGGGAGTCTTAAGCAGGGTAAGAGAAAGTTTGTTAACACGGGACTTAAAAACTTGAAGATTTGGGGGGAAGGAAAGACCTCCGCTGGCAGCAGGTACTTGTAAAATTCTAAATTTTTAATATTTTGGAAAAAAGTAAATTTTTATAAAAAATTTCCTTTCCCTAAAATAATACTTTACTAAATTTTTAATATTTTGGAAAAAAGTAAATTTTTATAAAAATTTCCTTTCCCTAAAATGATACTTTACTAAATTTTTAATATTTTGGAAAAAAGTAAATTTTTATAAAAAAATTTCCTTTCCCTAAAATGATACTTTACTAAGATAATAAAAATCTCCCATAATATACATGGAGATTAAAATCACAAAAGTATTACTTCAAAAAATAAATAGGTCGGAAAAATATATTTTTTCGAAAAAAATCTTTTTCTCTGTTTACAGTTACTAAAATGTGACTTTTTTCCCCAGAAATACATACATGTGAGTAAAGAAAGATATTTAAATTTTAAATATTCTATTACACAAAACCTACACTTTCTTTACACAAAAAAAAAGTGTTTAATTTTATAATGTTCAAATTAACTACTTGCAACCACACTAATTTTGAAATTTTAAATTTAAATCCATTAAATTACAGAATTTCATTCACAGATATTTAAACAAAAATTTAAAGGTTTTTATAACAACTCGGGTCTAATTGTTGTTTTACATACAACAAGCAACTAGTTTAAAACTTTAAATTTCACATTAATTTTCCACCTTTAATATATTGTAATAATATGCGTTTTTAACATTAAGTCTTTGTTTTTGCAGTCATAGAAAAAGAAATGTATTATACAATGGGGAAAATTTGTCATCTATTTTCCTTCTATTCTAGCTCTCGGTTTATTATTTCCCTTGGCTTCGCGTCTGAAGGCAACATATCTTCAAGGTAAAATCAAGAACTTTCTTCCTTATATAATAAATACAATTTTGAAATTATATGAGTAAAAAGCATAAAAATATATCTTTTTTATTGCTTATGATTATTGGAAGAATTAAGTAAGAAAGAAAATAATATAGTATAATAAGTAGAGGAAACTAGCCTAATACCGGGTTCTTTTTTAAAAATTGGTTCCAAAACTTTATATTTTACTACTAAAGGGCATTTAGTTGGTATTCTGATTAAATATTATTTACAATAGTTTTTTTTTTATATTAAATATAAATTTAATTTTATAATAATAATTTTCTTCTATTGCGGAATCATTACTGACACCGCATAAAACGAATCCCTTTAGAACCAGCGACATCTTAAGAAAAAAATTTATACCCACCGATATTATAAACCTAACCGTTAAATTTTCATATGATCAAAATTTGAATATTTAAGCCATGGAAGTAATTTTAAAATGCTTAAATTACGCTTGTGGTCCACCAAAATTTACTTCACTAGACCCTGAGAGTTTTACAGGTTTCATTTGGTGTTAGTGCCGGTAGTTTGCGACTACTATGCAGTGAATAGCAGCAGAAATTTGAATAATAAAGCATTGCCCGAAAATAAAGACCTACCCGATATTAGACGACTTTCCTCTAGTACTTAAAATGTTGCGAGGGTGTGTCTCACCCGTAAAACTTATGAGTAAATCACATCCTCGCTAAAAAGATTAATTGATATCTTAAGTTAAATATCATTAAACCCTTATTCTATGCCCTTAAAATAGCTTGGCTTAACAGGTAATTTAACATTAAACATTAAATAAATAAAAAAATTTGACAAGCTGTCATATAAGTGGAAATAATAGCAAGACTCAACTTGGTAGTTGTAATCAGGCTTAAGAGACCTTCAAAATAAGGTATCATTCCTGCTAGAGGGTGGCACTAAAGAAAGTGAAAGTGGGAAAAATGTTTGGCGTGTCTAAGTGTTTTTCTCAACAAGTGTCAAAAATAAGCTTTGTTTTTTTTGTCAAATGCATATTTATTTAATTCTTCCAAAAATATATTTTTTTGATTTTAAATCATGTAAACAAACTGAGTTTATATGTACCATTTGGTTCAAGGTAGGTTTGAAAACAATGTTTACACGATTTTAAATTTTCCCACCATTATTTAATGCTAACCCAATTAAATACCCAGAGCCTTTACATTTTTTAAATTTAAATTATATTTAAAATCTTTATAAACAAAAATATTTACTTATTCTAAGTTCTGGAAAAGGTCATTTTTTTCTTTTCTTTAATTATTCTAATATCGCTAAAACTCTTTGTTCGTACCCCCAAAACCAAACAAACCGTAGAAACATGCTATATTGTACTTTAACTTTATCTTTCCTTATTCGCGATGTACAACTCTGACTACTGTGACATTAAAATATGGGACCACCAAACACATCTCTTCATGTAAACTTATTGCGAGTATATTGGGGACGGTTGTTTATTCAAGGAATTTGTGTATTTCCCGAGTTTAACCAAATTAGAAGATTGAACGATGAATACAAAGTAGGGTGAAATGGAAGGAATGCAAGTTTTAAATCCTTAGACTATCAAAATAAGGGTTAAGCGGGTATTAGCATTTTATTTTCGGTTTAAAAATCCTTAAGGAGTTAGAAGTGAGTAATGGTTACATTGCTTTTTTTTACAGTGCGTGTCTTAAGTCAGGACTACCCTTCTAATTTTTAAAGTGTTCAGTATATACGTGTACGGTAAACTTTAGGCAAGAAATGATAAATATAAATATTAAACCCGGAGTTAGGCGCCATTAAGAAAAAAATAATGGAAAGGGGTGTCTTGTCGCTCATCGTTTTAAAGCTCCTGCATGAGTTGAGTACTTTATGACTCAAGAACATAAAGTCAATATCTACTACAAAATGGCGGTACTCTGATTATAACCATATTTTCTGAACTAAAGAAGTTAGATATACCTAATGTGGTATTTTCTTAAAGCTCTATAAAAGATCTTTTTATTGATAATATTTGTGATACCCTGTAGGTAGGACAAAAAGTATATATATTTTTTTAAAACGCAACACCTATGTTATTAATATTAAAAAGATATTTAAAAGACCTTTAAAAAAAGTACATTAAATATATCTAGCTTAATTAGTTTCAAAAATGTGACCATCCAAATTACGTATTTAGGTAATTTTTAAAGTACGACCATTTGTAGAAGGTATTACGTTTGTATTCTAGGGTTATAAGGTACTCGCCAGAAGCTTAAAACTGGTGAGTCACAAGATATATAAATTAAATCTTATTAATAAAGTATACCACAATATATCCCTCTACCCAACGAAACTGATTTAAATTTATTTGTTAGAACTTAGTACAGTATCACTATTATTTAATTTCTATTCACATGCACATAAGAAAAAAATAATAAATAAAATTACGTGGCCAATGCACTAGTTTGTAGGGTCAATAAATAATAATATATAATAATGGTAAAAATTATGTTAAATTTATGAATATAAGTTTTAAAAATTATACAAATAGAGTTTTAAAGTATGCATAAACATAAATAAGCATAATGAAAAAGGAGACTTACCGATTGGACTTTCACCTTGAGTAAAGGACGGGGGTAAGTCAAAAGAGTCTTCTTCTTCCAAGGACGGACTTGTGAAGGACCATAACAAAAGTAGAAGTAACAGTCTTATTCTAAAAAAAAAAAACATCCTTTAAAATCTAATAAAATACTACATAACGTAAAAACTTCAAAGAAAAACTATTTTTGGGAATTCTGGTCCGCTTATAATATTATTTTTAAAATATTTATCAACAGAGTGTAATCGAGTCGGGTGTTTGACCTAGCGTGTTAAGGCGCCAGGTCGTTGAGCGCACAACCCACGTGAGGTGGGTTCGAATCGGACAACACTCAGTTGGTATGTTTGTTAGTCCCCTGAATGGGGACAAGGTCTTAAGTTGTCGCGCATAGTACCGTGGTTCGGAACCCACGTTAAGCTGTAGGTCCCGTCAGGCTGACATCACCCAGACGTAAAAAGACAGGACGCACAATAAACCGAGCGACTTCAGTGCATGGGTTATCCCGGCCCTATTTTAAATTCTAAGTGTAATCCTTAAAAGGCGTTTAAAACAAATGTGTTTTTAAAACCAAACTGTTATATTTAAAAAATGGGAAACAAATTTTTCTAAAAGAACTAAATGTGAGCCTGAAATTAGAGTAATAAAAACAAATATAAGTATTTTTTTAAACATAGACTAATAGTCAAAGATCCAAAAAGAAAGCGTCCTGCACCCATCCATTTACCGGAAACTATTTTATATTAAATTTTAGAATTTAAACAAATGTACTGCTACGAGGTTTCCCAAAAAATAATGGTCAAGGCTATTTTTACATTAAAAAATTAACCCCAAAATTTGTAATCGATTGTATTTTTTTGGGTACGTTCCAAATTTAATCGTTTTTTCTACAAGAAAATAAAGAAAAACCTCCATCAATTAAATGAATCCGGCGAATCAAAAAGAAAATATCTTTAACTGAAAATTTTTGAATCAAACTAAAGAATAAAAGTTAAAAGTTTTTTTGTCCACATGACAGTACTAATATATTACCACATTTTATTCCTTCAGTTTTATAAAAAAAAGCCATGGGAAATGGTTTAAATTTAAAATTTTGAAAAAGGATTTCTTACTTTTGCTATATTCTGTATTGTTTAAACATACCTAAATATTTTATAGGCTAGTCTAAGAATGTATTTAAAAAATAGGAGTTGCTATTATACAGGGTATGTCAAAAATGTTAAGGTTTTTTAAAACGTAAATATAAACTTTACCATAATTTTTAGGTAACCCTGAAATATTTTTGTTTAGATGCTATACTTTTATAAAATAGTTGTTATCCGGTAAACAAATGGGAGCAGGTCGCTTGCTATTTAAATCTTAGACTATAAGGCTATTTTTGGTCAAACAAAAATCCTCTGCAAAAATTATTAGGTTAAAATTTTTATATTTTTGCTAAATAATTATTTTTATTATTAAAAGAAACTTATTAATAATTTTAAGACCTATTTTTTAAAATAACAATTTACAAAATTTATTTTTAAAACATTTTCTTTTAAAAATAATTATTAAATCTTATTGGTTAAATAGACTAATCTAATAAACGGTTAGGAGGCAAGAAAAAAACATAAAAGCTTAAAATAAACTATTTAAAATACAGGGTGTCTTTAGAAGTTTTTACCAAATAAAAACTTTTTTATTGTTAACTGAATGACGAAAAGTGTCCCTTTCTAACAAGTCCTGATTGGTAAAAAAATCTAAAAGAATATTTTTATTCTAGATGTACAGGGTAGCTTTAAAAAGTTCTTGATTTTAGGTTAATAAAAGACGTCGGCTATATTTTTAACCCTTATATTCGTAAAGACTAGCGTAAAAAAATAATAATTAAAATTTGTTTACTTACCAAGCAGGACTTTTTGAAAAAGAACATTTTTTTCGTGAGGGTAAATAATTAAAAATTTCTAATTTAGTAAGAACTTTCAAATATACACTGTATGGGATATATTAATGTGACACTAGAAAACGACAGATTAATGGTTTAATAAAACTGTTTATACATAGTACAATTTTGCCTGATTTTAGGTATTTTGCATTAGTTTTATTGTCATTTTTATTATATTTTTAAAATCCAATAGCATATTATTTAATAAAAAAAAACCTAACAATATTTTTATTTCGTCTAGTGGTAGTAAACCAACCCGATGTGTATACTAAAATTACACACATGATCCAAACATAAAATTGTCCAATGATATTTTTATGTACAAAAGCCAATAAAAGATTTAAGGCACATGTTTATGTTCGGATTTACTCTTTAACTTCATTTATATGATTATAGGTTTAAAGAAGCTTTCTATAAATCATGTTTAGTTATCATATCAAAGCATAGCAAGCTTTTATACATATTTTAATTTTGTTAGTTAGTGCTTAAGTTAGTGCCATTTGTGTGCAAACAATCAAGTTTATAGCAGTGGAATAATATTGGTTGGATCTCTTACTTGACCGTACATTGGAGCATAGGATGTAATTGTCTAATAATCAGAGATACAATTAGGGAGGAAGCTGGGGGCTTATCGCCCTCAAGGTGGCGATTAGCCTCTCCTGGATCATATAAGAAACATTAATGATTATTTTCCAATGAGGTATTTTAATTTCTTATTAGCAATTATATAACAACAATAACAAATACTTAATTAAATAACAACTATATCTAGTTTAAAAATTAGATAAGAACCGAACGATTTGGCTTTTCCCAAATACAATTTATCCTAACCACAACTAACAAGATTTAACCGATTTGGCCTAGCCAAAATTCTATTTATGCTTGCCTCAACCAACTAAAACTCCCTTTTTTTTGTATGTTATAGTTTCGTGTCCAGTTAATACCCTCTATTTTTTGCTAAATCTCTGGACTCATTTAGCAAACCATTAAATTAATTTTGATTTTTTATTTTGCTCAGTCTATTAAAAAGATTACTTAATAAAATACTAGCTTTCTGTGTGTAATTATTTTCTTGATGAATTGCTTAATAAATCAGATTATTAATAATTTTAAATAACGACGAAAAAATATAACACGCATACACAGGTTAGGGGCCCGTATCATTGATACGGCGGTAGCTACGCCCCTGTCGTCACTCACGATTTAATGCCGCAATAAGGTTTTGTCAAATGTGATAGAGTCAAAAGCAATTCAATCGTGGATTTTTACGGCTTATTTAAGTTAGTGCCATTTGTGTTCAGACAATCAAGTTTATAGCAGTGGAATAATATTGGTTGGATCTCTTACTTGACCGTACATTGGAGCATAGGATGTAATTGTCTAATAATCAGAGATACAATTAGGGAGGAAGCTGGGGGCCTATCGTCCCCAAGGTGGCGATTAGCCTCTCCTGGATCATATAAGAAACATTATTGATTATTTTCCAATGAGGTATCTTAACTTCTTATTAGCAATTATATAACAACAATAACAAATACTTAATTAAATAACAACTATATCTAGTTCAAAAACTAGATAAGAACCAAACGATTTGGGTTTTCCCAAATACAATTAATCCTAACCACAACTAACAAGATTTAACTCGATTTGGCCTAGCCATAATCCTATTTATCCTTGCCTCAACCAACTAAATCTCCCTTTTTTTTGTATGTTATAGTTTCGTGTCCAGTTAATACCCTCTATTTTTGCTAAATTTCTGGACTCATTTAGCAAACCATTAAATGAATTTTGATTTTTTATTTTGCTCAGCCTATTAAAAAGATCGCAGTGACTAGGGGCACGTTGATGTGCCGCGATTATTTTTTACCGGGCACGTGTATGACGTCACTACTGAGCGTGCCCTTAATTATTTACTATTAAAATAGGTGCACGTTGACGTATGCGATTTTATCAACTGAACGTGCCATTAGATCTATGATAGGTGCCTGTTGATTAGCAGCTATCAGCAAGCAATGTTTTATTATTCATAAAACCAGAAGCAAAGCTATTATATTATAAATAAATAAATATAAATCTTATTTTGAACATAGTATGATAAAATTAATTTTATAGTTGTAGGTTTACCTACCTAACAAAAATAATTTGCTCAGTGTCTCATTCACTTCTGACGTTAATATACAAATTTGATTATTTTAATTAAAACAAACAAAACTAGATATACTAAAATCCTCAAAAATGATCTCAAAAATATGAACAATACAGGGTGTCCGGAAATTATGCGTCAGGATTTTGTTGGGCAATTCTGCACGAAAAATTAATGAAACAAACTCTATACAATTTTTGTGTTAATGTTATTAATTTTATATCCAAATTTATAAAATGATTGAAACAAAAAAATTCTAAGGCATTTTTCTAAAGTGAAGGACAGTTTAGGCCATATCAAATTAATAGGGCAAATAAAAAAGTCACTAGTGATAGTGAGTATATATGCAAAATTTGGCGAAATACAGTATACTAACACTAGAAAAAAGTTATTAGAAATAATAACAAAAAAAATTTTTCTTCAACATCCTGTATATCCGAAATATCGAAAAAAATTTATAGAAGTTTGTTGCATTAATTTTTCGTGCAGAATCGCCCACAGAAATCCTGACGCGTAATTTCGGGACACCCTGTATAAATCATAAAACATTAAAACTGGAAAACAGAATAAAACAAAGATTTATTGCTTCAAAAATTAAAGTATTTTGTCTAAAACATGGTTTTCTCATACATTTCGATCCATCGGTATCTTCTCGGGTTGCAGTTAGAAGGTAAGTGTAATTAAATGTAAATTCAGTTGTCTCGTTTTAATGCTAATCATCAGAATTATGTAGCAAAACAGACAAAAGACAATACTGAACTTGATATTTCATGACAAGCAGTTTTTTAAATGGAACACATCACATCATATCCCATTTTTGTTTTCTACGGATAATTTTAGATATTTTTCAAGTAAAATATCCTATACCCCTCATCAGCTGTTTTCAAAATATTAACAATTAAAAATTGATTAGTTTGGTACTTTTGACAAGCTTTTAAAACCTAGAGCCTGAGAAATGAGGACAAATGTTGCACTATCTATCTTATTATATTTCCCAGACCGTGCCCGCAGACCTAGCAGATGGTACTTGCAATAGTTGGTACTCAAAATAATAGTACCAATTTCAGGACCACCGCTAGTACCATTAGTAAGTACCGTCTAATAGCTTTTGAACAGGACAGTGCAAACCATTTCCCCTGATCTGATCCAGATTTTATAGACTACAGTAAAAAGCACAGGGACGTGTAATTTGATTGGTTTGAACCCTTCACACGGTTATGCAAAACTGTCATTCAGTGTCATTGGGGGTCATGGTAAGTTCTGGTTAGTTAAATCTATTTTTTAAAAATTTGCTTTATTAAGGTATTAAAACAAAAATGATTTACCTAACCAGAACTAACCATGACACCTCATCCCCCAAAGGTGACAGTTTTGCATGACCGTCTGTAGCCTTTCAAACCAATCCAATTACACATCCCTGTGCTTTTACTGTAGTTTAGATTTTAGAGCCTGCCGAAGTACCAAACTTGTCAATTTAAAATTGTCACCATTTCGAAGTTGAAGAAATATGCTTGAAGTGACTACACCTAACCACAAATAACAAAATCATCAAAAATATCGCGTGCCTGGAACACGTTGTATGAGTGACGTCATACACGTGCCCGGTAGAAGTATAATCGCGGCACATCAACGTGCCCCTAGTCACTTCGTAAAAAGATTACTTAATAAAATACTAGCAGTCTGTGTGTAATAATTTTCTTGATGAATTGCTTAATAAATCAGATTATTAATAATTTAAATAACGATGAAAAAAATATAACACGCATACACAGGTTAGGGGCCCCGTATCATTGATACGGCGGTAGCTACGCCCCTGTCGTCACTCACGATTTAATGCCGCAATAAGGTTTTGTCGAATGTGATAGAGTCAAAAGCAATTCAATCGTGGATTTTTACGGCTTATTTAAGTTAGTGCCATTTGTGTGCAGACAATCAAGTTTATAGCAGTGGAATAATATTGGTTGGATCTCTTACTTGATCGTACATTTGGGCATATGATGTAATTGGCTAATAATCAGGTATACAATTAGGGGAGAAAGCCGGGGGCTTATCGCCCCCGAGGTGGCGATTAGCCTCTCCTGGACCATATAAGAAACATTTTTTCAATTAGGTATTTTAATTTCTTATTAGCAATTATATAACAACAACAAATACTTAATTAAATAACTAAAAACTAGATAAGAACCGAACGATTTGGCTTTTCCAAAATACAATTTATCCTAACCACAACTAACAAGATTTAACCTATTTGGCCTAGCCACAATCCTATTTATCCTTTCCACAACCAACTAAATTTCCCCTTTTTTTGTATGTTATACTTTCGTGTCCAGTTTGATTAAAAGTAAAGTCTATAAAATAAGTTTTAAAAGATATTTTCAAAACATAGTTTGCTAATTGTGTGCAAAACGAAATGGAAATAGATTAATATTGGGTTTAGGTCACTGATGATCTGGATGAATTGCCAATGACCAATGGTACTACCTGCGCGAAACAAAAGTTACTCCTTATGGGCGAAAATATATGTTTGTGCCCTTGGGTACCAGTCATCCCGGGGGATGGACGCGAGGGCGCTAAACATATTATTCGCATTACCGGAAAAAATTATCACCGCCTTGTCTGGGTTTCCCGTTCGAAGCATGTTCGAAGTAAGATAGCTAAAGACCGTGTACGGAAAAAATAGTGTGCCGGTATTGTATTCTGTCATGGCTTTTAAGTACGCATCATGTAAAAATTATAAAAGGTTTTTGATGATGGATATATCATTTATTATTGTCGACTAAAAAACCTCTTAGATTCGTTATTAGAGCTTAAAATAAAAACTTATATCAAAATTGGTTATAGGCAGCGTCGCCACACAACATTTGAGGAAATAACAGTTTTTTTATTAGTAGGTATTTTTATTACAAATAAAAAGTAATAAACATGATTTTAATAATTTCTACATTTATAAAACAGTTTAGACACGCCAGTATCCATAAAGGCATAATAGAATATAAAATAATCTAATCATCCGAATTAAACTTTACTATCACTAAGATTATTATGTGTATTTTAAGGCAATAACCACATTAACCACATATAAAATTCTTTAAAATAATGACCGCTGGATTGAAAAACCAATAAAATTCCCTTGTGTGATTTTACTATTTTGTTTTACGTTAAAGTGTATAAATTTTAACTTGTGACTGCATCTTTGGAAATTAAATTCAATCGTCGTTAAAGTTAAATTTAGTATCTCTTATCTTTTTATGTTCGTTTAAGGCAGTTACATACAGATAGTGTAGCACTTACCGAGACCGACATTTTATGATAGTGGGATTAGGGTGCGCCTGGGATGAATTACTACATAAAGTACAGTTATTAACAATTTATAAGGTGCATATGTAATACTCGATCCGAAGTTAAATGATTATGCATCAGACGAGCATATAAAGCAAATAAGCTTTCCTGCACAAGTTAATAAAGTACGAAAATTTGCCTTTTACTCGAGTTTAAAAATAATATACAAAAAACTTTGCAATAGAATATTATAAAAAACAAATATTTTTTTTTTCAAATGCTGTATACAGAGTGATCACTTTTAAGTCGGCACTATTACTAACCTCTTTATTATTAAAGATACAAAGTTGGGTAAATAAGTAAATTTGTAGTAATTTTTTTCGCTGATTAACATGCCTCCAACAAAAAAACAATTCAACATCGAGTTTTTATTTATTGCATAAGTATACTTTTTTAATTGAACACCCTGTATATTATATCTTTATCTAAAAGATCTATCAAAGAGCTTTAAAAAAAGTCCTTATGTATTATATCCAATTTTAAATAGTTGCGGAAATATGGTCCTACCCGGGAATTTTATAGTAAACTGGCATTTTAAAATAAAGCACTCTGTATTTCCATCACCATTAAATATATATTCTAAAGAGCTTTAAAAAATACCACATATATTATGTCTATCTCTAATAGTTTTGAAAATATGACCATTCAAATCGAAAAAATATAATATCTTCGACACTAAACTTATTACTTATACCTTGGAGCTGTAAAAAAGCACTTTAAAATATCTACTTAATAGTAATGCAATATACAGGGTGTTTATTTAAAAAATACCAGTTTACTACCAAATTTCTGAGGATGGCCATATTTTCGAAACAAATAATATAAATCACAGACATTTAAGTCATCATCGTCACCGGCCGCAACCGAAATAACCTTTGGTACTTATGAATTTATTCAACGGCAAAAAAGAAACAGAGTTACCGTAAAAACAGGCCGGAAAACTAACGTATGTTGTCAATAATTATAATTTACTAAGAGAAGAATTATCATTCAAGAATAGTAAAAGCTACTGAGGAAGAAAAAGAAAAAGGGATATCGGTTTCGAAGTTATGGGCTTAACTCAATTAACGAAATAGAAAAAGAATCAGATAACAAGGTTGGGGATAATGATAAGGATGATTTACCATTATTCATTCTATTACGTAGTCCATTCTGACTCGGATTAGTTAAAAAAAAGAAGTTTTTGTTGTTTTTTGTAATTTTTTAAAATAATTTAAAGAATTAGTGTTTTGTTTCTATGCCTACTACAAAGCTCTTAAATATCAATTTATGCAGTGTAACAGTAAACGCGACATCAACTAAACCAGACAGTCAAGTTATCAAAGTTACCTTTGATTTTGTCATTATTTCTTTTAGTTCATGTGTCACTAGTTTTAAAATTTTACAGTTGGCGGATAAATTAGAAAAAAATATTAGTAATAATTAATTTGGATGACTAAGAAATTAAAAAGAATTTATACCGTTTTAGTATTATTTCTTCAAAAAGTAAGTACATAAAAACTTATGTTTTTGGGCTATTCGGCCGTAGCGTCGTCGTAGATTTTGTTTCCTTGACGTTTCGCCAGCGCGAGTGGTTGGCATCCTCAGAAGGTTTCAAGTAGACTACTTGCGTACTATTGTGAGTGCGCAAGTAGTCTACTTAGAACCTTCTGTGGATACAAACCACTCGCGCCGGCTGCGACGAAACGTTAAGGAAACAAAATCTGCAACGACGCGAGGGCCGAATAGCCCAAAAAATAAGTTTAGCAGAAGATGGCCGCGAAAGCCTTACAGAGTATATTAGTACATACATATTTCTAAAATTAAATCCTAACGGCATATTACTGAGTCTTTAAAAAAATCAGGAAGCTATGATTTTTTTTCAAAATAAGATATACTGGCTGTGCTGCAAAAATTAAAATTAATAAGTTAAAAATAAATAAAACAACTTGTATTGCTTAAAAATCTGTTTTTTAGACATTAAACTATTACCGTAGCATTACGTAATATTACCGATTTTTACATACCTAATTGGGAGTAACTAAACGAAAATTAAATTATTATAGCATTATTTGTTTACCCGCTAATCAAAGAGATTATTGATTAGCCCATTATTTCGTACATAATCATGAGCATAAAACAACCGATGAAAGAACACGCCTTGTAAATAAAATACAAGCAGTAAAAAGTTCAATAATAAATCCATCATGTCAAAATGATTGACGTAAATTAACCTTCTGAAAGGCATTGCAGTCTCAAAAGCATTTCTGCTGTGTAATGTACAGCTTCGAAGATTCGCAGGAAGTTTACATAGCTCGAAATCGGAAGCTCTTTGTTAAAGTTTCTCTTAAACAACTTCGAAAGGGTTTTGCAAAATACCTGAAGGCTTTCAAAAACCTTTAAAATGTATAGATACAACACACTTTAAGTCGATTGCTTTAAGAGTGCTTATTTGCTGATAGGTCGGTGTTTGTGCGGAAATTTTAACTTTACATTATTAAGTCACAAGTCTGGTGTAAGAGGCTTTATTTAAGGTTGTTGGGAAACTTTGTGTTTAAAATTTTTGTAATAAAATTTGGTTTTACAAAATCTTAGTTTGTTTTTACAAAAAGCTTTTTCTTATATTTTAAAATATTTCAAGAAGTGATTTCTTAAGTGTTTGACAAAATTGAATGAACGTCGGTTTGAAAATACTTTTTTTAACAGGATTTTTTTATATGTTTTTAATTATACCTTTAAATATCTTTTTTAAGAAGGTGAATTATTAAAATCTGAGGCTAATTTAACCTCAATTTGTTAGGATGTACTGTGGCGCCTCGACGGAGAACGAATATTTTTGACAAAAAATAGTCTCCACTTGTGTATAAATTTTAAATTTTCTTTGCATTGCACAAGATAAAATATACCTTCTTTGTATTTTTTTTACTGTTTGTTTTGATTTGGAGACAAAAATTACGTTTTGCGTATGTATATCCATCCACACAAGGATATAGGAAAAATCTTGTTTTAAAAATAATTTTAATCCCGTTTTCAATAAAAAATTTGTAACATTACAAAGATATAAAATTAAATAGCATCAACATCTACAGGATGATTCTTAACCTATACGCAGAAACCTGGGAACTTATTGCTAAGGAGAAACAACTAACCAGAACTAAAAATATTTTACTAACTTTTTTTCAATATAAGTGATCATTTGTTCACCCGGTATACTAACGGATTTTTTTAACAGATCCGTCACTAGATTTATAAAATTTAATTCGTTTATGCTATGGCTAAATTAATAGCAGGGGAGCCCACGATGCTAAATGGAGATTAATTCGAGCGTCATAGAGACCTATTCCTATTGGTTTGCAAAGCTTAGATGAAAATAAAAATAGAAGAAAAAAACGTTCTATAATATATACCTTTTTATCAGTGAGGGAAGCTGCTATAAATTTTAATATATGTCAAAAAATACTATTGTTATTTCGGCTTGTGGAGATCGTTCAGATCGTATCGGATTATATGTTTTTGTTATCCTTAAATTATTTTCTTTAAAATAAATAAAATAAAATAGCTGGGCTTGAGATTCTCAAAAGAGGTTTTTTTTCAGAACTTTGTAATCCTCCACTTTCATTACATTACTGTCAAATTGTCATTAGTGGAATATACACTGTTTAGCATGTAATTTATTTACCCAATCCTAATCTGACGCGCTCGAAAATTTCTGATGGATTTATTTTTGTTTTATACGATCGGTCCCGTATACGGGCTGGTAGAGGTACTTAACCGAGTACATGGTATCCTTCGGTATATTAATATGTCGCGCTGTAGTAAATCCCGAATCCCCCTTTTGGCTCCTCTACCATTATTTCTTATAGTAGGAAAGCTAAAGAACCCTTCGAGTAACGTTAGACCTGTAAGGCTGGAAATTTATATGGTGATGAGTCATAGTATGTTAAGTACGATTATCATCACCTGGCAAGCATCAGCCCTGCACATCACAACCCTGTATATTTTTGAAAGTTAAAAAAAAAATAAAAACAAAAAACTTTATGCTGAAAGCTTAAAAATTTTCTAGGATTAAGTTCATTCATACTATGGTTTGAAAAAAATGACAGGCGTTTTCGATGAGCCCAAGTACCTGCCAGGCGAACGGAAAGTGTGGCTGATTTGGATGGCAATATTTTCAAAACTAATAAAGTTAGATGTACCAAATGTGGTGTTTTCTTAAAGCTCTTTTAAAAATCGTTTAACGGTAATACCGGTGATAATATACAGGGTGGAAAAAAAAGTTTTTTTTTTTATGAGGCACCATGTATATTATTTTACCATTAAAAAGATGTTAAAATGGGCTTTAAAAAATACCACATAAGGTACATCTAACTCTATTAGTTTTTGAAATATGGCCATCCAAATCAGCCACACCTTCAATTAGCCTGACAGGTACGTATCGTCATCAAAGACGCCTGTTAATTTTTGTTCAAACCTTACTATGATTGAACTAAATCCTAGAAAAATTTCAAGCTTACAGCTCCAAGTTTTTTTGTTTTTATTATAATTTTTTTAAACTTTCAAAAATATACAGGGTGATGATGTGCACGGGTGATGACTGCCAGGAGATGATTTTTGTACTTAGCATGCGATGACTCATCACTATACAAATTTCTAGCCTTATAGGTCTAACGTAACTCAAAATCAAATCCTGATTATTGAAAATAAACCATCTTTAACTTATACTTATACAGTGTGTCCCAGGATAGGTGTTACAAGAGGACAAATGGACCAAAAATTTTTGGAATTTTTAAACGTCCTTTTGGAAAAACTGGTAGCATGGTCCAAAACTGAAAAATACAAAATTTTACTTCGATTGGTAATATACAGGGCAAGTTATAACTAAAAAATATGAAAAATGACCAAGAGTAAAGTACCTTTATTTGTCAAAATAAGATAAAATTGTAAAAGCAAATGTTTTGAAGAATTAAATTTTATGTAAAAATTTAAAGTTAAAAAATTAAAGTAAAAAAATATTTTTGTCTTTTTTACATCACGCATTACTTAATAGTTTTTAAAATATTTGGTTTAAAGCATCAAATTTAAAATAAATATTTTATAATTATTAAATTTTTTATTAAATTTTGCTCATGTTGCTTCTTCTTGCTCATTATTTAAATTGTAATGTGTAAAAGTCCAAAATTTTTGGTCCATTTGTTCTCTTGTAACACCTATCCTGGGACATACCTAAATAGTTAAGAAATCTGCGACTTAAGGGGTTAGATGGATTTAAGTTTTTGTTTTTTTGTCTTATTATATAGTACAATATAATTAAAATATTCTCCTAATATTTCAAATCGATCCGAGTAAAATTCTAACAGATAGGCTTTTTAGAATTTCCGTCCATCCGCCAAGTCAGTGCAGGGCTTCAAAACTTTAAACGCGTTTATTCTAAAACTTATTTTTTTAAGTCGGTTGACACGATTTTCCAAAAAGTTATGAAGCGATTTTGTTTCAATTTTGCTCATATTTCTGAAATAACATTATTAAGTCATTAAATGAGAATAATAATTTTTTGAGCACAGACATTGCGAAAATTTGATCAACAAATGTGTGTTTTTGTTCTAATATTAATTTATATTTTTTTTCAGTTTTGTAACAAGTTTATTAATAAGTTTTTAGGTAAACTGTTTACTAGGTTTTTGGTAAACGATTTACCACATTTTTGAGAAGCAACCATTGGCCCAGTTCTCGTCTGGCGTCTTGTTAAGATTTTATTTTATTAGATTAAAATAATTTCAACCGAGTGCTAATGAACCTTTGTTTATAGATTAAAACCTTTGTATTGTAAGTAACTTAATATTAAATATTTTATTATTTTATTTCTTTTAAAGTAATAATAACTTTTATTATATTGTGTAAGAGCAGAATAGTTCTACATAATGTATAAAAGTTTTAATTTTCATAAAATGTTAAATAAACTTTTAATTTTATTCTGGAGAAAAGCCAAATAATATTTTGTTTAAACGGACATATATTCTTGTATTTTATATTTACGTAAATTTATAGGTCCTCTATATGCAATAAATAAATAATATTATTTATAATTTTTTTACTTTTTAAAATATTAAAAACAAAACAACTAGATAGAAAGAGTTTATGAACAACTTGGCAACAATGCTTATGGTTCACTCTTATTTAAATCCATAGGTCGCTTATAGGTCGGTTTTATTGCTTTTTAATGATCGGTCGAAGATGAGCTGGTCGCAGATAGGCCTATTTCCCTCCTTAGATACGAGACTGTATTCTTAAATTTCCTTATAAAAGGATCTTGCTTAGAAAGACGACTAGATAAGAAAAAGTTTTAATAAATAATATGACAAATAACAAAATGATATTCAATTGCAGAATTTTTTAGCCTTGTATTCTCCTGTCATTAACCTTTTTAAAATATTTTTTTTTTCAATAAGTACGAATTCATTATTATAATGAATCCAAATAGGGAAATCGGATTAAGCCCATGTGAAAATAAAATTTCTTATTTAAAATTATTTAATTTAATTTAAAAAAGTTATGACTCCTAAACTTTTTAGAAGCAAACTGTACAGTAAATAGAAATCAACCGTTATTTTCATGCCAAATACCTACCCATTATTTATGTATTAAACAAAATAAACACAGCTATAAGAACAAAATACATATGAGCAGCATCACGTAAAGATATCTTTAAAGACCACCCAAGAGAAATAAGCCACACGTTTCTTTACATCTTTAAAAATTATAATTTTTTTATTATTTTTAAGGTAATAATGATAAACATTATAAGGAAAACAGTTAACTGTAAATAATTTTAAATATACTTTTACGGGGTTCTCTTTGCTTATTGCTGTTTCTAAACAAATGCGAAAAATTTTAGTAGATGATTCTTTGTTTAAAATGGTAGTTTGCTTTATAAATATAGTGTCAATTGTCGTAATATTCGTTTATTTATTTTTTTTCCCATTTTTAAAAAGCATATTTTTACAAAATTTGTAAAATACTTAGTTCCCATATTCAAGTTTTTTTTTGCTCAGATTATTGGTAAACTAGTATTTATGTGGCTTATTTTACAGCAAATATTTTAAATAGGAATGGCCTCTTTACTTTTAGAACTTTATTTTAACAATAAAAAAAATTATTATTATATACCTTTCTTTAAATTTGTATATTTTAAAATTTTAATTTTCCCTTACCTATCTGCAAATAATATTACATCTTAGGCAATAATTATATTTATTACCATAACAATAAAAGTTTTAAAATTAAAAAAAAATAAATACTGGGTGTAATTTAATTGATGGCTAAAAATACATAGTATGATTTTAGGAAGAAAAGTTTATATAAACATTATGACCTAAGGGTGTTTTCTTTTAAGTTACAGCGTGTTAAAGTCTAACCAGAACAACATCGTTTTTACAATCTTAAAACATTTTAAAAAATGTTTATAAAATTTAACCTACTAAGCACCAATAGGCTTTTTTGATGTGGAAGTTTTGAAATTATTTTCTCCGAGTCCGTATGCTTTGTAAACTAAAAAAAAATATGTTACGCCATTACTTTTTTTTAAATATTATTTTTAAAATTTGTAATAATTTTTACACCTCCTGAGCTTTCTTTGCTGGATGGACCGTTTTTGCGTAAAAAAAAATCAAAACCGTTTTTGATGCATTTTTGGTATAGCGAAATTATTTTAAACTAACAGGCTGGTGCCTAATTTTTAGTTTTTTTGCAAAAACGGTGCATCTAACGAAAAAAGTTAAGACTTCAAATTGATTGCAAAATAAATAAGAATTTAAAAATCAATTTTTATTTTAGGAAAAAGCAATGGCGTACCATATTTCTTTTTTTTTCAAATGTTCCTTATTCATCGCGTGCAAACGCCACTGATAAATAAAAATATTTTAAAATGTTCTACGATAAAAAATTACCATTTGTGCTTAGTAGGTCTATGCCAATTTTCATGTAAATATACACAGTTTTAAATTTATGATTAAAAAAAAACATTTTTTTTTGTTATAATTTTAACAACCTGTAGCCTAAAAGATAAAAGGTTTAGGATATATGTTTATATAAACTTTTCCTCCTAAAATAAGCTAGGGAAACATATCCCGTATTTTAAGCTATCCATAAAATTACACCCTGTATATATATTTTTTTCATGCAGGTAATAAATATTTTATTAAGTAATTCCTGTTTTTGCACTGACTATAAAATAATATTAATAATATACAATTATTTTATTAAATATTTTAAAGTAAATTGTTTGTTTAATGTAAATCCCTTTAAATTGAAAAATGTTTGCCCCAAATACATTTTAAAGTAAAATATAATTAATTTTTAATTTTACTGCACACTAATTACTATACCGTGCGTTTTAATTAAAACAAACCATCACCTCCTATAATTTCGTAATTTGTACACTTTTAAAAATCCTAAAAAAGTTGATTTTTCAACGGTTTTACTTAGGTAGCTATTATTTATTTATTAATTTGTTTGGTAATTATTTGGATCAAGTTTAGAAATTGAAATTTTACACCCTTCCTGACGACAGATCGATTTCAAATTTGGTACACACTCTTAGTGTTGAGGACAATACAATATAATAAATTCTTTAAAATAGTAAATCCAAGGTGGCCGCCGATTCAAAATGGCGGATTACATATTAATTTTCTTCAACCTCAATTTGGGTATCAAATAAAAGGACTTAATTGGTTGAATAGAGCTCACTATTAAAAAATTAAAATCCAAGATGACCACCGCCACAAAATGGCGGATTAAATATTTTTCTACAACTACCTCAACATGGGTATCAAACAAATGGGTTTGATTGGTAGAATAAAGCTCACTAGAAAAAATTAAATTCAAGATGGCCGCCGCCACAAAGGGCGGATTAGTAGAATAGAGTTTATTCTAAAATAAATGAACCTAATAAAATGAGAAGTATTAACTAACAACCAAACTAGAAACTAAAAAACATATATATATAAAAAAAAGTTTAGCGATTATATTACAATAAAAACAATGTAGGTTATGTACTTAAGGCTACAAAATAAATCGGTAAGTCTTATGGTAGGTTTACATCTGACATTTATTGCATGATATTAATGTCAGACAGAAATTTTGGCTAATGTAAAAAATAACTTTTTTATCAAACATAAATTTTTGACCCTTTTACATTAGTTAGAATTTCTGTCTGACATAAATATCATGCAATAAATGTCAGATGTAAAACTACCATTAGCTACGAGATTGCACCAACCTTTCAATTAATCTGGGGTATTGATCAAACAAATAATTAAATCGTTGGTTACTTTTAGTTAGTTATACTAAGATATTAAATAAACTTAATAAAATGAACAGTATCAACTGAAAACAAAACCTAAAACTTGAAAATAAATTATACAAAAAAATATGTTAAATGGTTTTATTTACCGGGTATTCCATTTAAAAGGAAAAATGGCCTACTTTTTACTTTCTTAATATTTTTTATAAAATTTAAGATAGCTTATTGATGTATTTTAGCTGGAGGAATTTAAAAATAGTGTTAAAAATAATTGCATAAAAACAAAGAAATTACGCGATCAACGTTGCATTTTTTAAATAGGAACCCATATTTATAATTATTATAGTTTTAAATTCTACATTCAATTCTAAGTATTTTTTATTAAAGTTACTAGATGTCTACTTCCACTGTTTTTGATTTATTGACGCTTAAAGAGTCATATTTTCGGCTAATATTCTTTATTTAAGTATATTAATACAAAATAAAGGCAATACAGGTGATTACCTAATACTTCAAATTACTTCAAATCTTTACCTGGCAATGGCGTCAATAACTCAAACACAGTAAAAGATAAACATGTAGTAATAAAAACACTTAGGATTGACCATAGAAATCAAAAATTTAATAAATATGGAGTTTATTTAAAAATACAACATTTATGGCGTAAGTCTTTTGTTTTTAGGAAATTATTTTTTTAATACAATATTAAATGCTCCGAGCTAAAACACAACGATTGGCTATCCTGAATTTCTTTAAAGATATAAAGAAAGTAAAAAAATATGACATTTTTCGTCTTGAATGAAATACCCTGTACATATTCACTCTGGATACACTACGCTCAACGATTTTATTATTTGTTTGATAAATACCCCAAATTGATGAGATAATTGGTGGTATCTGGTAGCTAGGACTTACCGAATTATTTAATTTTTATTAAAACCGTTTACCGTAAAATTGTTTCATATATCTTATTATCTTTGGGAGACACATTTTTATGTCAAAGTTTACTTGTCCAGGTTTATCCCTTTCCCGCACCAATACAAACGTTCAAATGGAAAAGTGAATTAAGCAATACCTAATACTCTTGATAAAAAAATAAAAATATTTAAAGGTAAGATGATAAAACGTAGCAAATGATGTGTCAGTATGCTCAAAATGACATTTTCTACTAAAATAAATAAAAATATACCTGGTAATCTATTTAAAATTAGAAGGTTAAGGTCTTTTCCGGCTAAACCGAAAGTAATAAAAACAACTGAATTCACCAAATAATGTACATTTCGGTACTTCTATGCACCAAATTTTTAAAAAAGTAAAGTTTTGTATAAATAACATTTTAAACCTTCCTTAAATAGGTATCACTTGATCCCCTTTCCCATGTGAACTTTTTGACATTGGTGTAGGTGGGGAAAGGGCATAGCCCTCCAAAAGTAAATTTAATCAAAAATGTGTTTCGTCCTAAAACTAAAATCGTACTTGCGTAGGACTAATGAATATAGGGATCTTGTTACAACTGAAATGCACTCTATGATTTATATGTATATGTACCCATTGTTACAAAATATGAGGAAAAATCATTTTGTAAAATTTATTCACCTTACAGACGTAGTACTTCATACTAGACTTTCTTCTCATTAACACTACCGCCAATTAAATTGAATGAGGAATATTTATAATATTAATAAAAACAATTTCTAAATAAGTTTAACACCCTGTACCTTGAAATGAAAACAATGATTCTTTTAACATTTGTTAATCGTCATATTTTAGCTTTAGAAATCTATGGTAGCTTTCTTTTCGCATCTCTTTGTATAACGTTTATTTTAAATAAATTGGTTCATAAATGAGTTCAATTTTTTATTGCGATGAGAAAATACCCTGTATATGAATAAGAAAAATATTACAAAACAGAATACTTTTACTAGGTTCATTTTTAGAAGTAAATTTGTTATTTTTGTTTTGTTTATATAACACTCATTTAAATAAGCAATCGTAAAATACTTTCATAACATTTTAATTTTAATAAATTTTGTATTTTCTTTATTAAACTTTGTTTTATTTCATTCTTTGTTAATATTAAATATTAAAATTCTAAATGGATAACAAAACGCCACTCAAAGGAAATTTACGCACAATTACGTTTTTATTACAGATGTTCTCTTACTTTATTGCCTTTAATTTTCCTAAGGTTACGACTAAAGTATAAAACCGTGTTTAACTATCTTACTAATGGGAATACGTTGGAAAATTACCATTTTGCATGTTTTGCAAATTTAAATTATTCACCTGACTTTCAATATTCGTTGAGCCAACATGCTAAAATTACTTAAAAATACATTTTAAAAATATCTTATTAAGTACTAATATCAAAAAATCGTTTTTTTTATTTTTTTCCTAGTTTTAAAAACAAGTCTTTTATATTACGTATTAGTAGGGGAGCCCACGATGCTAAATGGGAATTTACTCAAGCGTCATAGAGACCTATAGGGTTGCATAGCTTAGATGATAAGAAAAAATGTATATAACGTATACATTTTCATGGTTTACTGAGGGAGAAAGCGGCTATAGATTTTTAAATATGTCAAAAAATACTGCTATTATTTCGGCATGTAGATGTGGTTTGAATTGTATTGGATTATAAATTTTTCGTTACCCTAGAGTTATTTTCTTTAAAATAATAATAATAAATAAAAATAGCTACGCTCGAAAATGTCAAAATCGCGTTTTTTAACGACTTTGTAGTCCTTCGCTTTCTTTAGGTCACTTTTAAATTGTCAAATTAGTGAAATATCCACTGTTTAACATGTAGGTATGACGCGCTCGAACATTTTTAATGGATATATTTTTGTTTTTCACAGGGCTCATATTTGGTGGAGGTACTTAACCGGGTAAAAGGTATCCTCCGGTGTATTTATCTGCCTTACTGTAGTAAATCTAAAAATTCTCCTTTTGGGCTTCCCTCTCATATGTATTATGTATTAGAATATTGAAAACTATAGGAGAGAGAAAGATGTTTACAAAAAGAAGTTGTAGGTCATTCCACCGCAAATTAAATTCCTTTATAAGGACGGCTGTATCTTGTTTGATTTTTAAGATATAAATTTTGAAAAAACTAAAAATGTACATTTCAAAAAATGGGTACCTTTTTTATTTTAATTTTATTTTTTTTTATTTTTAGAATCTATAAAAACAGTTTACAACTTTTTACGAGCAATGCATGCCTAAATCCAGATTTTAATTTTTTGTTTCAGTTTTAGACTAGAATCATGTACTTTTGCTGTTCTTATAGCAGCCATTTTTTTTTTTTTAAATAATGTATAACACTGTGTGCACCAACGCATTAAAATATTTATTAGTAATAGCAAAGTTTCTTTTTGAAAATAAGTGTTGTTCCGATTTTTTTTATTTTACTATCCATAACCAAACAGACTAACATACAAAACCTGAAATTATACCACAACGAAAAATTTAAGTTATACATATTAATTATAAAAATATTTTTTTGCGCCTATAACAGTTGTACTTGCATACGAAAGTTTTTAAAAAGCCTATCGAAAAGTATTAAAAAAATTAAATCAAGATAAAAAATAGATAACAACATAAATTAAGCAAAAAAATGCAACAATTTTTTAAATTGTCAAAAGTCCATAAAAAACGGTTAATTCTTTAAGTTGTAGTCTTATTTTTGCTAAATTTATTTTGTAACTTTTTTTATAATTAGTGGGTATCATTTGCCAGTTATGTTCATGCCAATTTAAAGAATATGATTTTTGTTGTCTGGTATTAGGTTGAGTCAGGGATATTAACTAAAAAAATAGTATATTACATTACAAGGGTGGAAAATGACTTATTTCACACGAGTGGGAAGGGAGGATTTTTTTATTTTATTTCGAATTGTACCCTAATTATTAAAATAAAAAATCAGAACTAGGACTATTAGATCTAAAATAACGTACAAACCCATAAAATAACTTATCCAAATGTTTAGGAACCAGTGGCAGCTGGTACTAAAGGAGCACAAGGGAACGTGCCCACTCTTCAAATAAACAAAAAGAAAGATTTTGTTCAAAATAATTTAATGTATAATCTCATTAAAAGACTTTTAAATAATCTGCTTAAAACTTACTTCTACATTACTCCAACGCAACGCCTAAATATCAAAACTTTCTTCACAAACCGGCGTATAAACAAAACGAATGAAGTTAGATACGACAGAGAGAATTAAGGCCCGCTTCGTCTTTTTTATTTTTCTCCGCGACTAAAGTCTTCTTTAATTTAACGCAAAAATAGTATAGTGCATGGGCTCAAAATTACATGTGTCCAGGGAAGTCGAAGCTTAAACGGTAGTGTCGGATCGGGTATGGTTTTACAAAAATATTTATCGTTGGTTATGGTTATATGGTGTGAATAAATCGTTGATTATACGTTTAATTTTAACAAGTATAGTTAACTAGTGCGTATGTTGGGAGTAATGTGATGTGATATGTGATAATTAAATAATTTAGAAATGGATCAACAACTGGAAATAAATACGGTGCAGTTTCTACTACAGGATAGTTAGCCCTTTAAACAAAAACCTTTAGTTAAACAAAAAGGAAGACCTACTTGGTGAGAAAACTGCACCTTAAAATCCCGGTATTTATGTAGGTAACCTGACTATTTTTTTTTCTAAAAGTTACAAACTAGCAAATATTTTATGTATAACACCGATGTCAACAAGAAAGTGCGAAAGGTGTTTTTTTACTTTAAAGCAAATAGGGATCTTTTTATGAAATGCCATGTCACAGGACAGGCTTAACGCCCTCGCAGTGTTATCTATCGAAAAACATTATTTACAGTGCTTTCCTAATTTGGATAACAAAGCGATCAAAGTATTTTGCAGTAAGAAAAATAGCCGAATGGACACTCTTTTTAAATAAAGGGTAAGTTTTTATTAATATTTCCTTTTTGCTTGTGCCATCTCACTATAAAAATGTCACGGGGCGCCACTAATAGGAACTTAAAATTTATTTATTTATTTATTTTATTCTAAAATTTCGAGCACACGCAGCTTTAAAAGGTGCTTGGTTATACCTATAATTTAATTTTATCTGCACTTTTTTATCAAATAAAACACAGAAATTAAAATAATTATTGTCTGGTAAACTTTTATGTGTATTTATTTAAAAAAATTAAACAATAAATGCATTAATTAAGTATTATAAATATTAAAATTTATTATAATTTATTTTTAATATTTTGACGATATGTGTTAGTAAAAAAAAATTATACAAAATTGTATGGTTCCTAAGGTTTTAAATACATGTTTTAAATGAAATCCAAAATCATTTGATGACAACACTTAAAAAATATATATATGTTGTGCTGAACTAATGCAAACTACATAAATCATGCCTTGAAAGCTTTTTATTGCCAGTAAAAGTCATAAACTGGAAAAATGCATTTATTGTCCCTTCCTTCTTTTTACACCAAAACCCAATCACATAAAGCATTCAAAAATATGTTCCAATTTATGCTTATACATTGCATGTGAGCAAATTAATGTGCTACACGGGCTATTTTAACCTTTTATCATAAAATCTAGAAAATCACAGAAACTTTACGTGAACTGAGAAAAAATAAATAAATTTGACTAACTTAAATTAAAGACATGCTTTATATTCGTTAGGCGGATTTATGTTTTTTATCCTTTTTATTGGATAAACATCAAAATCTATCTCGAAAGAATGGAACAGCTTCGGTCCTGCTCTCATGGTATACGAGCTTTTATGACAGTTTTAAAGTTATGTTTTATTATAAATTAAGACAACATACAAGTAAAAAAAATCTTTATACTTTATTTAATATACTATAGTTTTTAAAATAAAAAAAATAGCATAAAACAACAAATGTTTATGCTAAAATAATAACAATAATGTTTTAACAAACAACATTGTCCTAAACTAATTTGCGCTAATTTTATTAAAAATTGTCTTAAATATTATTTTTAATAGACTTCTATGGCACCTATTACCTCTTTAATTAATTTGCTATTTTCTGCTTTGCAAGTGCAATCTGCTCTTTTGGTTTGCTCTCTTAAAATATTTTTTTGAGTTTCTTATTATCGCCTACACCGTACTAATGAGTCCAAAATAGTTCGAAACCGGTCTGCCGTTGGTGATCTTAGTTAAGAAAAACCTTTGGCTAGTGCGAAAATCTGCATCGCCAGATCAGACAGTTTTTCGATGGATGTTGTATGTGCAAGGAAATAACAAGCAGTAAGGAGCTTTAGCTCTTTTTTATTGCTTTTTTTCCTAAAAGCATTTTCTTTTGCAGACTAAATTTTTTTAAAAGATGTTTTTTTCCTTATAATTTTTCATTTTATTTAAAAATAAGGAAAATACCAACAAAACAGACCTTTAGGCCGCTTTCAGACGGGCGACTTTTTCAGTCGAAGTTGACCGCAAAAAGTCGATCGTTTGTGGTTGATTGTCTCTACTTACAGTTGTCATTTAACAACCATGGAAAAGGCGATTTCTTTTAATACAGGGGTTTTTTCGACTGCAACCAAACTTCTGCCGCTGATTCTCGCCAATCCCGTCGACTGATTATACGTTAGTTACAACTACAGTTGTAGTCGAAATTGGCAACAAGACGCCGATATTTTTGTAGTCAACTTCGACTGGAAAAAGTCGCCCGTCTAAAAGCGGCCTTAATACCTGAATTCAAAAAATGTGATGTTGTCAGATTAACTTTCAAATTGTTCGATCGAATGTAAATGCGAAGGTGACTTAGGAATCCATTTATTTAGAAACACTGGCAAATAGACCCCTCGGTCTCGCAAGGTTGCGCATACGCAAAAGGCGAATTATGTGAAGAATTAAGCTCCTGATCCCTTAATACATACATACAATACATAATACAGGGTTGTAAGTGCGGTAAAAAACAATTAGGGCCTAACAATTGGCATATTTAATATTAATAAAAATTTATATAAACCTAAAAAATTATTTCCCAAATACAATTTTTAAAAAGGTTATAATAAAATGTCATGTTGGATTACTTTTAGCAAGAATTTAAATTTAGACATATTGTTAAAATGGCTATTGTATTGCCATTAATAAGTGATTGTTTTTCAACCCTTGAAAATTATGACCAAATAAAACTTTGACCAAAAAAAAAAAAATAGGACGCTTATTAATAAAACCGATATTTTTAGACAAATGTATTTTAGGTTTATTTTTAGTCCAGAAGAACTCGTTAGTCTGGCCGCTTCATTAAACTGATCTTAAGAGGACGTCCCTCGCGGTTACAGGCTTCTTGTTTTTATTTTATTTGTATTTACTTAATAATGATAATAAAAAGAAACCTGCAAGTCTTTTACCAGAATACGCTTTTTTACCAATTAAACTGTGTAAATAAATTATTTATTTGATGAAAAAGTAACCAGCAATATCAAAAAGGATGCTTAGATAAGGAGATAAATAAAGGTATATGTATATTTAGTATTATACAGAGTTGGGTCGAATACTGAAAATCAGTATTCGAATAAGAATACGAGTACCGGAAAAAAGTATTTGAATACTCGGTATTCACGAACACCTGCAGTCGGTATTCGAATACTGGAAAAAAATGATTCGAATACCAGAAAAGAAAAAAACAACCGATAAAAAAAAGAAAAAATTTGAAGAGCAAAAAAAAATTCGACTTGTGTCAATTTTGGTATTCAAATACTGCTTTTCCGGTATTCGAATACTTAAAAAAGTATTCGTCGAATACTTCTAAACTATTAGAATACAGAATCCCTAATACTAACCTAAAAAGTATTCTGCCGAATACCAAACACACAAATACTATTCGAATACCGGCCAAATGTATTCTGAATAATATTCAGAATACTGTGTATTCGAAGACGACCCAACTCTTATATGATATAGTGTTTTTAGTGTTTGTACGTCAATTAATATTGTTAATTTATTAGGTAATAAGGATCATATTAGGTGCATAAATTAAAAATAGATAGAGAAGAAGGTGGTGAGGTGACCCCCATTTTGTTTTTGAAGTCTACTGTAAAAACTAATAGGAATACATATCTTAATAATACATCACCGGATTTTATATTTATTTACCTATTAGTTAGGTCTTCCTGGACCATTTTTTAAAGTCATGACTAAAAAGCTAATTTTTTGTAAGTAGTTTTATTTTGAAGAGACGCCAAACTTTTTACCTTACAACAATTTTCGTTGGTGGTAGCTTACAGGGGCAGCAGAAATTAAATGTGTTGATTTGGCAGATGTCAAAAATTTATTACAAACAGGAATTTTCTTTGTTAATTTTTAAGATAATTATCTAAATAAACCAAAAAAAATATTCCTACCAAATAAAAGGTTTTATCAAAGAGTTCCCTGCCACCAACATGTATGGTTAACGATCTCATGAAAAATAACTACTAACCAGCTAATTTTTTTCTGTTAATTAAATAATATTTATATAATTTAACACCCCCATTATCCTTCTAATTGCGAGGTTCATTACCCTGGTTTCAACATAAATCAACATATTTAATTCCTGCTACCTCTATATGCTACCACCAACGGAAATTTTTGTAAGAAAAAAGTTGGTTGTCTCGTCAAAATAAAGCTACTCACGAAAAATTAGCTTGTTAGTAATGATTTAAAGAAATGGTCCAGAGATCCATAACTATACAGGGTGATTTAAAAATCGATCACGAAATTTGAGGGGTGATTCTACTTGACAAAATAAGGATAGAGCTTCATATATTTTTTTTTAAATGTCATTCGTTTTCGAGTTACAAGCCGTCAAAGTTTAATTTTTATTTTGGTTTTTTCATCATATTGTATTTATTTTTTAACCAATCCAGTTGATATTTGGCACAAAAATCGAGCTTTGCAGATTCTAAAATTTTAAGACAAAATTACTTTTTTAAATACCGCCAGAGGTCACTTTACCTAAAACTTAAAACTTATTTACATCATAACTTTTTTATTTTGACAGATATCGCAAAGCTGGGGGAGCCATTTTATAGACAATCAAAAACTTTAAAATAATACTCTTTATTAAAGTCGATAAACCTCACAGTTTAGGCACCAATAGACATCAAAGTGTTCATCAACTTCAATTTAATTACCTACATACATAAGGGTCTCCAGTAACTCAACCGACAAACCAAACCAAACGATTCTACAACAAAAATTTAAAAAAAAACGTCATATAAACATATGTCCTAAACGTCTAAGTTTTTGAACCACAGGGTGTTAAAAATTAAAAAAATAGTTTTTTTTTTAAATATTTAACACACCGTAGTTCAAAAACTAAGACGTTTAGGACATATGTTTATATGAAGTTTTTTCTTATTTTCTATTGTAGAATCGCCCTGTAAAGTTTATCGGTTGAGTTACTGGACACTCTGTATGTATGTAGGTAATTTGATTGAAATTGATGAAAACTTTTATGTCTATTGGTACCTACACGGCGAGGTTCTTCGACTTTAATAAAAAGTACCTTATTTTTTAAGTTTTTGGTTGTCTATAAAATGGTGCCCCAGCTTTGCGATATCTGTCAAAATAAAAGTTATGATGTAAATAAATTTTAAGTGTAAGGTAAGGTGCCCTCTGGCGTAATTTAAAAAATGTTTTTGTCTTAAAATTTTAGAATCTGCAAAGCTTGATATGTGTGCCAAATATCAACTGAATTGGTTAAAAATAAATGCAATATGGCAAAAACCAAAATAAAAATTTAACTTGACGGCTTGTAACTCGAAAACGAATGACATTTGAAAAAATATATTGACGTTTTGAAAAAATAGTTGCGATAAAAATTATGTATTCTGAAAAAACTCTGGTTTAACAGTTTGAGATCAAGTGAGAGTTACAGGCACCCTGGAAGCACAAGTAAATGTATTTAAGTTAACAACAAAAATAGCAGTTATAATATTTGCCTTCAGGACATGCACATTGGGTAGGAGCTCATACATTACAACTCTGACACTGAATCCACTCTTTTTCACGTCTGTCGGTATAACCAAATGATGTCACAAAATATACAAAATGTGTCTTAAGTCCTCAGATACCAGTGATGGACAGACATTTTTCTGAGGGGACCATATTACCAATATGGTGAAATACATAAACCAACATATTAAATATTTTAAATATTTGCCCTGAAAATGCCGTAGAATAACGTCAATTAAACAAAATGTCCGACTCTCTGCAGCTTTGACTTGATATTTACTAAATTATTAAATTTATTTCAGCACAACAACAAAGTTTTGGCAAGTGCAGATTTAAACTGGTACGTTAAGCAAGCGGATGTGCTGCCTTTTATTAGATTAGAAGCTTTAAAATAACCCTACCTAAAAGATTTTTTATATACAGGATGTTTAGTAACTTTACCGACAAACTGTAAGGGGCGATTTTTTGGAAAAAAAAGAAAAAAACTTTTCATGAACGTATGTCTTACACGTCATACTTTTAAAACTACAGGGTATTGAAATTTAAGAAAAATAATATTTTTATAATAACCTTTATACCGTTCTAGATATATTAAGGAAAATTTAAAAGAGGTCTTTAACGCATTAAAAAACATATGTTAAGGTACAGAAAAAAATAACAGTGTCGACCTTGAGGTTTTTTGGTAAATATTTTTAAATAAAAAAATGGTACGCCACTGCATTTTCCTAAAATAAAAATAGTTTTTTTTAATTCTCACTAAGTTATAAACAAATTTAGTTTCCTGGCCTTTTGTATTTAATGTGTGCTTTTCGCGTAAATAAATAATAAAAGCCATTTCTCGGCAGGGTCAAATCGCTACCTAATAAAAATATAAAAAAAAGTAATTTTTTACTGTAAAATGGGGTACTAGCAATGCGAAAATTATTTTAAAAATACTTCATTAAAAAGTTGAAGAAAAAAGGTAAAAAAGTTTTTTATAAATTTTGTATTATCGCTTTTAACTCCTGGAAAATAAAATTGTAAACTGAAGCAATTGATTTTTTATTTATTAATAATTTAATTTAATTTTAAATGCAAACATTTTGGGTTGAGTAAAAATTTATGTAAAAAGTAAAGATTTATTTAACAAAACGTTGAAATTCTAATCACTTTTTATGCTATTAAAATAGGTAGTTATTTATTACCGTTTTTTTTATTTGGCAAAATAACAACTTTGTAATTTTAAATATGTAAACCACAAGGCGGTTCTTTAAATTAAAAAAAAAATATAAAAAGGATTTTTCTAAAGAAAAAACAAAATTTTTAATGAAGCAAAAATTTATATAAAAATATTTTTTTAATAATAAAAATAAAAAGAATCTGCCGTAGAGTAAAATCCATCAGTGGATAAATTTTTTTAATTTTTTTATGCCCGAATATTTTTGTTTTACAAAAAAATATATTGTTGTTGGAAAATATTGTTTTATTATGTTGTTTTATTTATAGAATGTAAAATGATATTGTTTTTAATTAGAAAATTTTTATATCGTTTACTAGATTGCTTTTACTAAACCTATAGATTGGTTTTGAATATAATTTTAAAAAGCAAAAATTTAGTAAACTTCAAATGCAAAAAACTTAAACAAACCAAAAAAAACTATTTTAAAAATTAGAAAAAAATATTATATTTTAGAAAAAAATAGGGAGGTGATATTTATTTAGTTTTTTTTCCATCTTGTTTAACAGGATACAATTTGTAAACACAACCCTTGCTTTTCTCGAAATCAAATAGACAAGAAATGTTACAGACAATTTATAAAGAAATAAAAATGTTTTATTATTTTGTATCTAATTAAATTTTACAAAAATATCACATTAAACAAGTGGCGAGATCTATCTTTAAGCCACTAATACCAAACCCTTTAAAATACATAATTATACATAAGGTTGTACAGTGCAAAAATGTGTTTGTAATACCAATAATATAAATATGTAGTTGTTATTGGTCCGAGAATTGTTTTAATAAATTAAGATAGTATCTTTAAAAAATGTATTGGCGTACCATTTAAAAAAAAATACCCTAAACCCCATATGGACGACACTAGAAAAAATTCATTTTTTTTTTGCTTTGTTTAACATTTTTTTATACAGTGTGTCCAAGATAAGGATCCTAAACATGGGAATCTCAGTACCTATTGAAGATACAGCTTAGGTTAAATTAGGAAAAAGTTGTGTTTTTTAAAGCTTATTTAAACGCCGTTAAAATACTTGAAAAACTTTCATGGCCTGCTAAGATATTTGGCAAAAACGAAAATTTGACTATATTGATTTTATTTTTTCTGACTTTATTTAAAGAGATATAAAAAAACTAATAACACTTTTTATTGGCACTTTTAGCTACTACATGATGGTATTTTTTAGATTTTATACCCGGCTTTTCGTTTTCAAGAAACCATTATCAACTTTATTTTTTTATATGGCTCGAAAAAAGTACACCCTGTAACTGATCTCTTTTTTATTACAATCAACGATGTATCACATGTCATATTTTAATTTTTAGTTAAAAGAAAAATTGCATTTTTTCTATTTTTTTAAGTTATTTTTAAGTAGGCCTTGCAAACAAATGCTTGGACGTTAATACCTGCAACATAATTAATTATCATTATAAAATAGTATTTGTCGTTATTACCCTGTTTGTCAAGTTGTTGTTTTAAGAGCAATTTTTCTTCTTGTTTTTGTTGTCTTTATACGCAATACACTACTAGACTCAACAAAATCCGCGTGTTAAGAAAATATCGAAACATTAAGAACGTTTGGGGTTTAATATGTGGTGTGGAATTTTAGGAACTAAAATACCAGGTCCATGTATTTCCCATAATTCATTAACTGCAAAAATGATACCTTTATTTATTTTTTCAGCACAAAATGTAGCATGTTAGCATGTCAAACTTATCTTCGTGGCTATAATGGCCATCCGGCATATTCGACCGTAATAATACAATAAGATATTAGCTATTCACCAATAAACAATAATAGAGACAACAGTAACAATTAGAACAATTGCTCTAAAAACAACAACTCGACAAGCAGGGTAATAAGGACAAATACTATTTTATAAATGATTATTAACGTCCATGCATTTGTTGGCAAGGCCTACTTAAAAATAACTAAAAAAATAGAAAAATGCAATTTTTCTTTTAACTAAAAATTAAAATATGACATGTGATACATCCTTGAATTTGTAATAAAAAAGGGAATCAGATACAGGGGGTATTTTTTTTCGAGTCATATAAAAAAAAGTTGATTATGATTTCTTGAAAACAAAACGTCGGGTATGAAAATCTAAAAATACCATCATGTAGTAGCTAAAAAGTGCCAATAAAAAGTGTTATTAGTTTTTTTATATCTCTTCAAATAAAGTCAGAAAAAATAAAATCGATATAGTCAAATTTTCGTTTTAGCCAAATATCTCAGCAGACCATGAAAATTTTTCAAGTTTCTAAACGGCATTTAAATAAGCTTTAAAAACACAACTTTTTCCTAATTTAACCTAAGCTGTATCTCCAATAAGTACTGAGACTCCCATGCGTAGGATCCTTATCTTGGGCACACTGTATATTTAACATCCCGTAGACGTTGAGAAATGATTATGTCACCCCTTAAGTTTGTCGGTTACGTTACTGGACAACCTTTTATAAAAAAAAGTGAACAGTCTGGCTACGGTCTGGATTATATTTAGTGGGTTTTCTGATTTCTATGAGTAATATTGATAAGTTTTTATTATTACAAGCACACTTTTATTAGTTTAAAGCTGCGGATCAAAGTAAATTCGTAAGATATAAATAACTCTAACTCATCCATCTGTCCATTTTATTTTAAGTTAGTGCCTAGTGTAAGTATTTGTAAAAATTCCAATTAAACTTGCTTTATTATAGATAAGGGATTCATCAAAGTAAAGCAATTAAAAATTATTGCCTTTATCTTTGTAATCCGTTCGTCGGTAATGGACCATTTTTCATGACCGTAACCAATTAAAATTTGTCAGACGAAATAGTATCGTTTACTAAACTGGTAGCAAAATAACAAATGTATTTTTAACTTTAATATGTGTTTGCATTGCTTAAATATAAGAAGAAAACCGACGTCCGGCGGTTTTATCCACTTACATACAGGGTGTAATTTAATTGATAGCTGAAAATACAGGGTATGATTCCTTAGCTTATTTTGAGAAAAAAAGTTTACATGAAGATATGTCCTAAACTTTTGAGATGCAGGAAGTTTAAATTTAAAAAAAAATTTCGAAAACACTTAATTTAGTAGAAAGCTGTTATACTGGATATAACCCTTATTTAAATAAGTATTTGCTATATTTGTTACATAGTTACTAATTAAAAATTATAAAACCTAATTTTTAAAAGAAAAAGATCCCGCAATGCTTCTTTTTGGTCTAAAAATATTCAAATAAGTGAATCTTATTTTATTTCTCTCAAACTAAACAGGATACGGAAAAATAATAAGGGACATAAAAGCAGTATTTTAATTTGCTTAATTAAAAGAAAACAGAAAAGTTTTACACACATTTATACAGTGAGTGGAGTACCGTTTTTTTGTTGGGTAAAAATAGTTGGGATATTTGAAAAAATATATATTTTTTCTTTTTAAATTTTAACACCCTGTATCTCAAAAATTAAGACGTTTAGGACATAGGCTCATATATATTTTTTTTCCTAGAATAGGCTAAGAAATCATACTTTGTAATTTTAGCCATCAATTAAATTTCACCCTCTATACAGACTGTCCACCGATGGGGTTAACAAGAGGACAAATGAACCAAAAATTTTATTTTCAAAAAAAAGTCATTCTTCATGAAAAAAATTGCTTGTAAAAATAGGATTTACGAAGAGAAAATGTTGATTTTGTATACAGGGTGCGCAAAAACTTTAAAAACATGATTTTTCCCAAAAATAAATTACCTTTATTTTTTATTTCTAAGCAAAATATCATAGGAAAATTTATTTAGAATAATGTTTGTAAGAAATAAAAACAATAATACAAAATTTTATTGAACTTTATAATTTGGCAAAAACGCCTTGATACCATTCGTTTACAGATGAAAAGTTGTGTTGTGTAGGAATTTATTGAAAGCAGGTCTTTGAAAAGCAAATTAAAAAGACTTTTAGGTCATTTTATTATAAAAATTTCAAATAATTAACTTTTGATAACTCTTATATTGGCTTTTTAATACCTCATTTAAAATGCTATGCTAAATAAAAATATAAATGATATTTTGCTTAAAAATAAAACGTAACTCTTGGAGAAAAAAATGTTTTTTTAGTTTTTGCAAACCCTGTATAGAAAATCAACATTTTCTCTTCGTAAATCCTATTTTTTTCCAAGCAAAAAATGTTACGAAGAATGACTTTTTTTTCTTAAATGAAATTTTTGGTCTATTTGTCCCCTTGTTAACCCGATCCGTGAACAGTCTGTATAAAAGCCGCCGAAAATCTAAATTAATTTGTTATTACCGGCGGTTTTTACTTATTTTATCGATACATGCCTTTGTCCGACGGTTCTTTAGAAAACTAATAAAAACCGCCGAATAATAGTTTAACTTTAATAATTATTTATTTTTCTGTGTCGGCAGCGTTTTGTTTTCTTGTGGTTTTAATGATAAATAATATTTTTATGGATCAATAACCTAAAATGAAAAAAAATATTTTGTCCAAACTCTTAATAGGTATTCAAAAGAAGAATGTATTTTTTAAAAAAGAAAAGCCAGAAGTAGTTTACCGAAAAGAAAAAAACTGATCGTTTTATTGAATTAAAGTATTACTAAGGAAAGTGTACATGTATTTAGGGTGGAAAAAACTTTAAATCTGCAGGAAAGGAAAAAAATACAAAGTAAAAGAAATTGATGATAACAGTTTAAGATAAAAAAAAATGGCCATTTATTAGCCTTACAAAAAATTATATAGCGCATATTAAATTATCATTGGCCGTAAGGGAAAGGGGTATATCAAATGGTCACGGTAAACCGTAATTGGAATAAATGCAAAAAGAAAGAATAAACAATTAATATAATAAATAAGAGTTTATTTTATTACACTATGTTATTTATGTAGTTTATTTCCTATCTGGTATTATCCTATTACTTACTTGTTCAGTTTTTTTTTTGTTTGATAATATATCGTATGAAACAAATAAAAATATTGTTTTATTGGACTGAGTCTTAAATATCGGCATTTGTTATCAAAATTATATTATCTTTTAGGATATGATGGATAAAGTCAGAATTTTAATTCTAAATAAATCACACTTATTGTTATTATCTGAAAGGCTAATAAAAATTTTTTTCGCTTGGGCTATTATTTATCCAGGAATTGGATTGAATTGTCAAATTTAAAAGAAATTATAACTGAATTATCTGCATCCGATAAATTATACGACAAAGGGCACAGATTAGGTTCAATGCGATCCGTCCAATCGGATTCAATTTTTACGATGTACCCTTAGACACAGAAGCAAACGATGCGTCAAAGTGATCAAACGATGTTTGCATTTAATTTAAACAGCCTAGTGTAGTTGCAAATACAAATGTACCAGTTTAGTCCAAATATGTCAACAGATTTTTAAAGGTATGGTTTGTGCACAATGCTGTTCCCCCTTCCCCTTCACCACCCCCGCCCGGTAACACTTTTTTAAAAATTTAAAACCATTTTTCTCTCTTTTTTTTAACAAAAATAAAAAACTGGCGCTTAAAATTATATCATCACCTACGTCCGACTTTTTATCTAGGGTCCACCCGTTTAGTAA
The DNA here is from genome assembly GCA_014170235.1 of Listronotus bonariensis. Lineage (NCBI taxonomy): Eukaryota > Metazoa > Arthropoda > Insecta > Coleoptera > Curculionidae > Listronotus > Listronotus bonariensis. Next base: position 49,747 of record JACEGR010006383.1, read on the forward strand.
AGAAGCCACCAACGTCATCATTTTCTGCGCGAAATCTCTTGTTACTCCCACGACCTGTAGTTAAAATTGTATTTTATATTTTAACTCAAAACTTTAAAATGCCTACTTTCATGGTAATGCTCCAAAGCCCACAAAGGCGCGATTAAAAAGAGATACAGGAGATTTCGCGCAGATAATGATGACGTTAATGGATCCTTTACTAAAAGGGCGAATCCAGACCAATGCGAATATTTACTTAAAGTTAATTTCGCTTTTTGTATTTGCTCTAATTTATTACCACCCTAAATTGTATAAATTATTATTTTAATAAATTCTAGTAGGTACTTAAACAAAACACTGTGTGAAAACTGTCTTCCAAACTGTTGAAAAATAGTATATTGTGTAACATGTAGAAACAGCGATATATTTCCAGACGATGGTCGTGACCACCAGCGCAGCGGTCCGGAAATATGCTTATCTTATTACGAGTTGCACATAGGTATTATTTTTTTCCCGGTTAGAATGTTTCTTTATTTTTGTTGTAGGTGGCATTAGACATTATTTTTATAGTTTACTAGCAGCGTTTTTTACTGCAATAAAGCATTTTGGGTTTCGGCAATACGGCAAGACGAAAAGAAAAATTTGTTAATTTTAAAAATACTTACCGTTTTTGTATACAGTATATCCACGGATGGACTTTACAATAGGACAAATGGACCAAAAATGTGTTTTTGCTTTTAATAAAAAACAAGATTTACCTTGAGAAATTTGTTTTGCTTTGTACGGGGTTGCAAAAGAAAAAACTGCCTTTATTTTTAATAACTAAGCAAAATTCAAAATAAAAAGGTTTTTAGAATTGAATAGGGAACCCGTGTCGTAAATTTTACATGAAATAAACAATTTCTTTTTAGTACCATATTTTTATTTATTAATGTTTTACACTTTACTGACTTTCGTTACATTTTTGTATTTAATTATATTTAAAAAAAATTGATAATAAATAAATGGTTTATTAAAAAAAGGTAAATTACGTTAAAAGATAAAACATAAAAAGAAAAACGTTTATTTTATTTTAAATTTTAGGTATGAGATTCTTATTCAATTTTAAAACCCTTTTTAATTTGACGTTTTGCCTAATTATTAAAAATAAAGGCAGTTTTTCCTTGGTCCATTTTTACATCTTTATACTTTTTGAAGCCCCCGTACAAAACAACTCAAATTTCTCAACAAATCTTGTTTGTTTAAGAAGCAAAAACTGTTGCCATACAGGACTTTCTTAAACATTTAAATTTTTGGTCCATTTGCGCTATTGTAAAGTCCATCCGTGGACATACTGTATAGCAACTATAAACTCCTGAAGTCCAATAATTTTATTAATTTACACCTTGTCTACTTTTTTAAACCTACAAAATTACCAAAAATATAAATTTATTGGGTTAATTCTGTAGTTTTCAAATAGGTTTTAAATTTTAATTATCTCTTAAGATATACAGGAAAGGATAAAAAGTATCATATTCTAAAATTAAACACCCTGTATACTTAATTAACATTATAAAGATCGCCCAAAGAGCTTTACAAACATACCATATTGGATCTGTCTTTGTTTATTAGTTTTGGATATAATAATTTTGTCTAACAGTCCCATAAGATCGCTGCACTGTGCAACGGTCCCGAAATATGCTTATCCTACGAGTTGCACATATTTTTTCCCCGATTAGAATATTTCTTTATATTTGTTATAGGTGGCATAAAACATTTTTTATAGTTTACTAGCAGCGTCTTTTACCGCAATAAAGAATTTTAGAGCCAAGGAAAGGTATTATTAGAAATCTGTGGGTTGCGATCCGGGAAAAAGTAACTTTCTTAACACTTTTGGATAACAATGAAAAAAAAAACAGATTTCTTTTAAGGTATTAGTAAGAAGCAAATATTATAATCGCATGGCAGCTAAATTATGTCTTTTTTTTGAGTTTATTAGTAAATTAAAATTATTTTAAGGCCAGCCATTTACTAATAAATCAGACATTCAAGAGCTTTTGCTTATTAAGGAACAACAATTAGCTACCTTATTTTATCTGGTAAAGACGTCGATTTACACATTGTTTTTTACTAATTTAATCTAAAACAAAGTTTTTTTGTCATACATACCTGTAGGTATACAGTAAATAAAAATAATAAGACATTTACCAATTTAATTTTAAATTGTATTATCTAAAAGAGTGAGACATGGAATTTACGAAAAAATTGCTAATCCATCAAATATAGAGCTGAAGCTTTTACGGTCTTCTTCCACTGAAGGATCTTGGTTCTTGGGTTTAGACCGCTTCAAAATTAAAATCGTTTACCGACGTTTCGCCTTCGATTGCAGGAGGCATCTTTCAATCTGCGAGATTGGAACACTCAAGAACCAATATTCTTTATTTGCTAATCCATATACAATTATATTATTATTTTTAATTAAACAAAAATCTAAAATAGGCAGTCAATTTGGTATTTGTTTTTGCAATTGTGAAATACCAAATGCTGTATAAATTCAAAAATTCCAAATTAAAAACAAAATAGATTTTTTTAAACAAGAGTACCTGCGCCCGCCGCCGCCCATGAAACCTTTTAGATGACCTCTTACTTTCTAGATTAAAACTTAAAGATATAAGAAAATCCAAATTAAAAGAACAGAAAAAAGAAAAATCAAGATAAGTCTTTGTTTTAATGCAGATGGGAGTGCAGTGAATTCACCGTTCTTTTATTGCATTATCTGAAGTCTTATCGACGTTTAAAGAAAGCTCATTTCAACAGGTAATTACAGAAAGACAAAAGGGCCAATTTGACTGATGACTGTTTTTCTGGCTTAAATGTTAATACTTTTTTATTCTCTTATTTAAGCGTTTTAGACTACCAACCTTTACCTTTTAAATGGAACAATATACTTGATTATTTACTCAACTCTACTTTGTTACTAAGAGCTTATAAATATATTATAAAATATTGTTAAACGATTTTATTATAGTAAAAATAATGTAGCCTTTGTACAAAAAGCCTAAAAATAATTTGGTAAGTCCTAGCTACCACGACTAATCTGCTTATCAATCTGGGGTATTGATTAGACAAATAAATATTATAATGAAAATTTCACGTGCTCAACGATTTTTAGTACTTGTCTAATAGACACCCCAGATTGATGAGAAGATTGGTGCAATCTGGTAGCTGGACTTACCGAATTATGTTTTAGCTCTAAGTACATAACCTACATCATTTTTATTGTAAAAATCGTTAAACATAAATTTTCCTAAAAAAATTATTTTCAAGTTTTGAGTTTTGTTGCTTGTTGATACTTCTCATTTTATTAAGTCGTTTTAGACCTAGAACCCTCTAAAATTTGGCTTAAGTAGTGTAAACACAGTGCAATTTAAATGACATTGACTTGTAAGTCTGAAACGGCCGGGATATACCTACAATGCCCCCAGAAACTTATCTACGCACCGGACCCTCGTCTCCCATTAAAAAGCCATAAATACGTCCGTAAACTAAACGTTAATGATAAAAACGCCAGGCGGTTATTACTTCTATCTCACTCTCAATTATCTCCTTTTTGTTGCTCGCACACTACTTAAACGACGCGTTTAGACAGCGATAGTTGATTGCCGTTCTTACTTGTATGACGCTTGTGGCTTGTTTACTATTGAATTAATCTTTAACACATTTAATCTGGTGGGCTTCAAATTTAAGAACGACCTTATACTGGCATAAACACATATCTGTAGCCACGGCAGCTTTATAAATCTTGGATTTCTCTTTCGAGTAAAATAGTATTTTTCCGCTTCTAATTTATACACTTTTCATGTATCCCTAATCCGACCCCCTCTGGAATATTGTTCTCATATCTGGGAAATGGCATCACCCCACAACATGAAACATTCTTTATTCCATTCCAAGAAGTGCAGTTAGCCTTAGTAACAATCCTTCGCTTATAGATAGGCTTCCTTCGTTTGCCCATCGTCGGGCGGTTGGGAATATATCTCTTTTATAGTTTCTACAGTTACTTCCAGGTTTCTGCACAATGGAATTCTTCAGTATAATCCCCATTTCCAGCTCCCAACAGAGAAACTTGTGGTGCTGCACGTATGAATCTCTATACGGTCCAACTGGACAGGCCCCGAACTTGTAACTTTGTTCGCTCTTTTAATTCCTAGAGTTTCTAGATTGTGGAACCAGCTACCTCCCGGATCTTCATGTTTTAAGTCCAGCGTTAACAAACTCTCTCTAACCCTGCTGAAGATACCCACGATACGTCAGTATTTAGGCTTTTAGCCTTTGCAGCTTCTCCAAAGATAAAACAAAAGATATATAATATATCTGTATAGTACTAAAGTCAGTTTGTTTACTTTGTTTAAGTAAAAATAAGTAGGAATCAATAAAATATAAATCATTATACATGTTTGTTCCCGATACATTATTTATCGGTAAACTAATTGGCCTTAAAGCAAAAAGAATAATTAAAGTTTAAGTACTTAATTACAAACTGGTTCTTGTAATTGCCCCTTTACTTACAACATAATAATGAGCATTGATTTTGGATGTTTTATGGCTAAATTGTGATAATAAGATTGCGCATACATAAATAAATATCAAGTTGTCAACACATTTTGTGTAAAGTATTTAAATAGATTGTTTTTATTTTTATAAGGAACTACAAAACAAAGTAATATGCTAAAAATATGTTGCTTAATAAAATTATTTAATTTATATTTATTTCAGCAATGAGCTTTATCGATTTTTATAGTCCTTCGTTATTTTTTAAAAGCTGAAAGTGTGTCATTGCATGCTCCCAACATAGGTAGAGTACGAACGCTGTAAGTTCAACACAGCTATGTCATTAAAAACCAAATACATAAAAAGCACCAACTTGCCATGTAGTTTTTACCATATGAAATCGCTTAATTGTAGCAAAGAATAACTAGCTATCGCAAATTGTAGATATAGGGTCTTTGTAGTCGATGAGATGTGTGTTTGGGCATTTTTATGCCAGCAAACTATGACGTAGTGGTGTTTAAGTAACAACGTTTGAACTCTAGAACAATGATAGACTATGAAGTTTGACTTATAGTGACTTTGGCAGGTACCAGGTATAAATGGTTAAAACATTGAAACTTAACTTTGTAGAAGCTAACTTTACATATATTATTTGCATGCCTATTCGAATTGGAAAAAGTCAGTCCATTTTTCTCAAAGAGACCTCTTAATATGATAAGTAAAACAGTATAAGACAAACTCGAAGTCTGGGTCTCAGTCAAATAACATATATTTTTAAGACAAACGTGTACACGTGTTTCGCCCTCTCGAGCATCATCAGACCTTTGAGAACAAATAAGACATTATCTAAACATAATATAATTTTAAAACACAGCACACTACATATTAAAATGACAACAATAAATGAGATTAGATCCACCTCCACCTGGATCTAACTTCATACAAACAGGTTCAGTTAAATAACATAACATATATGCAATGTGAGGAAAAAATGACAATCTAACTAAACCCGGCATGTAAACATGCGTGACTAATAGTGCTTGATTTGTTATTCTATTGCTTGCCGATGAACCAAACAGCGTTGCTACATATTGTATATAAAATTCAGCCTTTTTAAAATGATGAAAGTTAAGTTTCAATTCAATAACCTTTGGTACCTGGTACCTGCCAAAACCAAACTTTTCGCCTACTAACGGCTGCTTTTACCTATGTTGGGAGCATTCACTGACAAACTTTACAGCTTTCACAAAATAACGAAGGTCTGCCATTCACAGGCTTTTACTCTATTATAAAATATGCCTAATGAAAAACTGTTCTATCATATTTAGAAGTATGTGCTATTTCAAAAAAAAGTAAAAAAAGTGGTTTGTTAGGAAAAATACGATTTTGTTTAAAAGCTCTAAATACCTGTTTAAACATACATTTTATTATGGCGTCGCTGTTTATATAGACGTGACGTCAGCAATAAACAGGGAAGCGTTTTTCTTTCACAAAAGCATATTAGCATGCAAACGAAACCTTTAATAGGTGTATGCTCTAAAGGTACCTTAAATATCAATCTTGAATTTGGGATATTAAACGCACTTTATTCACTAGTGATTTAATAAAAACTCAATAATATTAACTTTCATTACATTGTTAAAATGAATACACTTTTTACAATCCGTAAATCTTATTGTATATAGGGTGTAATTTAATTGATGGCTAGATATACAGGATATGATTCCTTAGCCCATTTTGAGGAAGAAAAGTATATATTAGCATATGTCCCAAACCTCTTAACTTTTAAGCTACAGGGTGTAGTATGTATTCTTTTAGTCCCAGAGCTAGTAAACAATAGACTAACGTTTTGCCTGTGAGGCTGGAAATTTGTAGGTCATTAGTCATAGCATGCTAAGTAAGACAATTATCTCCAAGAAAGCATCAGCACCGCACATCATTACCCTATGTATTTTTAAAGGTTAAAAGAAACTTGGCGCTTTAAACTTAAAATTATTTTAAGCTTACAGCGCCAAGTGTTTTTTATTTTTTTATTTCAAAATATACAGGGTAATAAAGTATAGGGCTAATGCTTGCCAGGTGATGATTGTCGTACTTAGCATGCTGTGACTAATTACTACACAAATTTCTAGCCTTACAGGCCTAATGTTACTCGAAGGTTTTACTAGTTCTCCTACTATTATCATAACTTTTAAACATGTTCACATTATTTTAATTAAATTTGGCATGCACTTACTAAGCACCAATAGGATTCTTTATGTAAAATATGTTTACATATTTCTACCAGGGACGTATATATGGGATAATTACTAAAGATTTTCAAACAAAAAAATATGATACGCCATTACTTTTTCCAAAAATAAAAATAATTTTTAAATTTCACATTTATTTTGCAACAAATTGGATTATCCTGCCTTCTTTCTTCCAATACACCGTTTTCGCATAAAAACTTTAAATACGGCACCACCCTACTAGTTTAAAATAATTTCGACAGACCACACACCACATCAAAAACGATTTTTATTTTTTATATGAAAACGAATCAGAAGACCGAATTCGTTACAAAATAAATATGAATTTCAAAATTAATTTTTATTTTTGGAAATAGCAATAGCGTACCATATATTTTTTTTAAAATATCTTCAGTATACATCTCGTACGGATACCACTGGTATAAATATTAAAAATCTTCCAAATTTAAAAATGCCTATTGGTGCTAAGTAGGTGCTTTCCAAATATCATGAAAATATCTCGAGCTGTTTTAAAGTTAGAGATAAGAATATTATTTCTTTTCTTAAACTTTCACATCCTGTAGCTCAAAAGTAAGGAGGTTTGACCGGACATATGTTTATAAACTTTTCTTTCTAAAAGGAAAAGGAATTATATTATGTGTTTTTAGTCATTATTTAAATTACACCCTAACATAAGCAGCGATTAACATTTTTAAATGTTGTCATCATGCCTATTATCCATTCTAAGACTAGTATAACTGAAAATCAAATAACTTTCTAATCCTAATTGCTTATTCAATGTTTTTGATACCACTACAAATAAAAACATCTGCATTTTTTTGTAACTAAATATATTTTTTGTAAAACAAAAAAAAAATATAAAAATAGATTGTAAATAGTGGCGCAACTAGCCTGGTTTCTGGGGTGCTCATGTGGGTGCATTCTAGCAAAGATATTTGTAGTTTCACTATAGACTCCCAGAACAATGCTAAATTTTTGGTCACTCTTTGGACGCTGGCTTGGCTGAATTTATGAAGCGGCAAATTATACGCACTGTTTACATGTGTACTCGATGGATACCCGCTTTATAAATTTCATGAAGCGAGCGTCTAAGCTGATGACCAGAAATTTAGCATTATTCTGGGTGTTTATAGTGAAACTACAATTGTCTTTGATTGTACCCATACATTGTTGGTAAAGTTAAGAAGATAAAAAACTTAAATAGATAATTCTCTTTTTTTTAAAATAAAGATTGTTTGTTCGTTGTTATTTGTATTTTTATTTCAAATTATGTAAGTTTGATAAAAAAATAAGGAAAATGAAAGAGTTTCTAAGTAGAAAAAGCTACCCAAATTCATTTGTTCTAAAATCGTTACATAACTAAGTTATTCTTTAAATTAAGTCAACAAGAATAATCGTTTAGCTCTCACAGAAACTTAAAAGTTTTAGAAGAAAATTCTTTATTTGTAATTTTTTCGTTCATTTAATCATCAAATATAGCGATACATTTCTATTAAATCAAAAATATACATATTTTTGTTTTTTTTTGGTAAACGCTTAGCTGGAAGAAACCTTCTAAAATACATGTTTTTATTTTATTTAATGATTCTTTTTATAAATAGTAACTTTAAAATCAAATCTAATTTAACTTATTTAAATATGTCACCGTATTAATTAATTATATCACAGTATTATTTTTAAGGGACCTCACACACGTATCTTTAAAAAAATGTCTTACTTATTAATTATTAGGTTTCTACTAACATGTAGTTGCTTCCTGCTTTAAATATTTTTGGTTTACGAGCCTAATAAAATAAGATCTGGCCATGTTTTAACATAATTAAAGCAAGTTAACATCAGAAATAACTTTACTAAAAATAGCTTCTGAGACCTAAAAATAAAAATCTTTTAATAAAACTGACTGCTGTAATCTAACGCCATCATCTAAGAGCACATTGACACAATTCTATTAACCTCACAATTTTAATTAGTCTTTTAATGAATTTAAAACTCCCACTTAATAAAGGCAATTACCACAAATTGATACGAATCACATCACACTCATTATTGTCTTTTAGTATTATTGAGTCTGGTACCGTTAAGGCTTTGTTTTTAAAAATTTTGTTTTTTAGACAAAAAAAACCTATAATTTGTTAATTAAAAAAAAATATATTTTAGTTATACAAAACAATTTTTTCCAGTACAGTTGGTTTAAAATATTCATATTACTAATATATAACTAATTACTGCATTATTTTTAATAGGGTGATTTTTAACCTATACGCAGATACCAATATTTTAGATAAAATAATAAAGGTAAAGTCAAAGGAATAATAATAACAATTAATAAAAAACAAGGTAATAAATTATTTTTTCATACATATTTTTGTCCCCTAATTATTTTTAACTTAATTGACCAATTTACACGTTATAATGATGTTTAGTATGTCTATTAGTAATTTACTATTATTTCTGGTCGAAAGTGAGTGTATTTTTACGCGATTGAAATTAAAATAAGGGTTTATAATTATAATACAATTCAACAATTTTTTTTTACCTTGCCCACCGATTAACTCTATAGAACTAACGACTTTTTGTTTTTTCTTATCTTTGGACAATCCACGAACTAAAGGCTAAAAGCCTAAATACTAACGTACCGTGGGTGTCTTAAGTAAGAGCAAGAAGGAGTTTGTTGACACGGGACTTAAATACTTTAAGATTTGGGGGAAAAGGAAAGACCTCAGCGAAGGAAAGACCTCAGCGGGCAGCAGGTTTCACATTCTAGAAACTCTAGGGATAAAAGAACGAACAAAGTGGGTAGTTCGGGATCTGTTCAGTTGAACCGTATAGGGATGCATACGCGTGGCACAACGATTCTTCCTGTTGGGTACCGTGAGTGCAGGAATTATATATGGAGAATCCACAGAGCAGAAGTTATGGAAGTACCTATAAAAAAGCGATAAATCTCCCACAGCCCGACAATGGGCAAGAAAAGGAAGCCCTTCTGTAAGTGAAGGATCATTAATTAGAAGAATAGCTCTTCTCTCAATGGAATTAAAAATGCTGTTTTGGTATGGGGTATTTTTAAACTTTTTGCAAAAAAGAATTGTTTTTTATAATTTCTCTTTTTGCATTTGCCGTATAATAAATCCTAAAAATAAAAGAGATCAAAAAAAAAATCTGAAAATAATGATAACACTCACTGTAAACAGCAACATCATATTAAATCAGACATAATTTTTGGTGCTTTAACACAAAGTATTACGCTATTCATATACCAATTTGTGCGTAAAATTTACACCCGCAGCTTAAAATAACGGGTCAGTTGGCACAAGCATGGAAAATTGCAAATCCAGTCGAATTTATGTACCTGTAACAAGTATTATATGCCATTATATTTAATTTTTAGTAATTTAACAATTATTTTAATAATAATAAACTTTCGTTCTTAGAAATTATTTGTTTTGTAAGGTTTACAGATTTTTACTACATATTAAACATTTTTTTTATTGGATATCTGGTATAAACTAACATTACAGATTTTTTCACATTTCAACAATAACCAAGAGGTTTTTAAATGTTTCTCTAAAAATTGCAAAATTTAACTCTTTTTTTATTAATTAAACAAAGCGGCTAAGCTTATTCAATAAATAACACAACCCACAAAAAAATAAAAGTTGGTGGTCCGAAGAACTAGACTATGGTATCTTTATGTTTTTGGGGTCGCTGAAGCCGAATTCGGGGTCTGTTTGACCCAGTCAGGTCAGCGTTAAGGTCTTTTCAGGTCAGATCATCAATATTTATCAAAGGGAACCACAATCGTGGTAATTAATGTTTTTAAAATTGCTGAATTAGAACCCGGGGTCAGATTGATCCCATCAGGTCATGGTCAGGGCCATTTTAAAGTTAAATCATTAAACTTTATTAAACACAAACCAGAATCATGGTTTATTTATGTTTTCGGGGTCGCGGAATCCGAATCCGTGGTCAAATTAACCCTATGAGCTTGATATTAAGGTCATATTAAAGTCAAATTATCAAAAGTTATCGTAAATGCACCAAAATTATGATATCTAGGGGTTTTTGGGTCGCTTAATCCGAATCCGTAGTCAAATTGACCCTCCCAGATTCGGATTAGACGACCCCAAAAACATAAAATTACCAAGTTTATGGTCTATGTTCCATGATTTGATGGGGTCAAACTGACTCCGGATTCGGATTCAGCGATCCCAAAAACATAAAGATACCATATTTGTGGTCTATTTTCGATGAATTTTATTGATTTAATCTTGAATCACTTTGACCATAACCAAATGGGGTCAAACCGACACCATATTCAGATTAAGAGACCCAAAAACCTAAAGATACCATGGTCTAGTCATTCGGATCACCAAATTTTTTTTGTGGGGCTGTGTAATCTATACAAGGTGATTTTTGACCCATCATAAACTTGAAAACTAACTGCTAACAACAAACACTTAATGACTAATTATTAAACAAAAGTATAAACAAAGTTTTAAGTAAGAGCAATAACACAGCCCCATAAGAAATAAAGTTGGTGGTCAGAAGGACTAGACCATGGTACCTATGTTTTTGGGGTCGGTTTGACCCCATCAGATCTTGGTCAAGGTAATTTCAAGGACAAATCATTAAAAATAAACTACAAATGTGCTATCTTTATGTTTTAGTGGTCGCTAAATACGAATTCGGAGTCAGTTTGACCCCATCAGGTCATGGTTAAGGTCATTTCAAGGACAAATTATCAAAATCCACTAAAAAGATATCACAAACGTGTTATCTTTATGTTTTTGAGGTCGCCTAATCCGAATCCAGGAGGGATTACTTGACTGATTTGGATTTAGCCACCCCAAAAACCCAAGATATCATAATTTTGCTGCATTTACAATAACTTCTAATGATTTGACCCTGATATGACCTTGATCTCAAAGTCATAGGATTAATTTTAACATAAAACGGGAATCAGCGACTCCGAAAATATAAATAAAC
>JACEGR010006384.1:0-61469 GCA_014170235.1 Listronotus bonariensis
GATTTGTTATGCGTGATATTTAAAATATAAATTTGACAAATGATAACATTTTATATAAACCAAAAAAATTAATTAAATAAATAAAAACAATTATTATGAAAATAAACTACAAATTCTTATTTAAAAATAATAAATATAAACTGAATCTGGTGATAAGAAAGTTCGTTTATCAGATACAAATATCACAAACAGTAGAGAACATTCGTTTACTTTCAGCAGAAGTACAAGGTATACAGGGTGCAGGTCATCGATAGAGCAGAAGTAGATTTATGCGAAAAACACGTTAAAATATTTTTAACAGGATTTTTTAGTGATATGTAACACAAAAGTATTGCATATTTCTAAAATATTTTGGTGTGTACAGGGTGCCCCAAAAATTATAGCGAACAAAAATGGATTTTTTAAACGGAACGCCCTATATTTTATTACATATTTGAGTCTACATGAAAATTCTTAGCATCTTGGCTATTTCTATACCTAAAGTTAATAGTTTGGGAGTTAGAAACAATTGAAAATCGGAATTTTTATCTTTGACCATTTACTGAGCAAAAACGGTTCAAGATGCGGCAAAATGGCTTTCCTTACCACACTGTATAAGTATACAGTTAAAATATTTGGTAATATTGTTATTTCCACAAAGATGTGGAAATAGAAATATTACTATATATTTTAACTCTTCTTTATATTATACTCAGTTAATATTGAGGATTGTGTCTTAACCTAAATAATCAGTACAGTTAAATGTGTTCGGGCTATCATAAAATATTATGCAAGATAATGTATGAATGTAAAGTTAAATTTTTATAGCCTAAAATTAGCTTTAAGAATTTATGACTCAACCTATATGTATATTCTTAAGATAACAGCAGAAGTTTTAATGCCTCCAGGTTTTTATCGTTTTAAATTTTTTAGTACTCTTACAAAAGCTAGACTAAAAGTTTGTTACTGTACAGGGTGTTGTATTTTCTATGGTGTTACAGGGTATCTTAAAAACCGTGAGGAATATCAAAAATCTAATATATGACTCTTGATATCTTTTTTGAAAAAACAACTTTAGTGAAAACAGTTCATGGCTATTGCAATCCATCTCGGAGCTACCGGGTAATTTTTAGACATTTTTACAACTTTCTTCAACTTTTCTTAAAGCTATAAAAATATTTTAGATAAGTTGACTGTGAAGTTTTTTTCGTAGAATATTATGGTGGTAGTTCTATGTTGTTTTCCATTTTAAGGAAAAAAAATTAAAAATGTTTAAAAATAAGAAATGTTCAGTAAAGTGTTTTTTAACATAAAATGTTAATCTCTGCCAAAGTTTGTCATGAATAAGAAATAATATTTAGGTATTAATTTTATTACCATTTTATTCAAAATATAATTAAAATTTACTTAAGAAACGCTATTGTTAAGATAGTTGGGTGGGGGGGACCAAGATCGGTTGTCATAATTTTAAGTTTAATTTTGTTTTCTCATTTAACCTGAGGGAATATATGCTTACATTTGGTGCCTAACCAATATGGTTTATGCTTTTTACACAATATGTATAATAGATAAGGCTGCAAAAAGATTACCAATATTTTTTTTCAAAGATAAACAAATATGTCAACTTGTCCTGGTTGTTACATTACTTGGAATTGGTTGTCACTGGTATTTTAGATTAGTAATAAGTTAAAAAAATGTATTTTTACAATAATTATTCCTCCCTTAAGACACTCACGGTACGTTAAGACATAGAGTAAGGAAATTAAGAGTTATCATGGAATAGCCGATTTAAGGACAGGTCATGCAAAACTCCCAATGTAATTTTATTCGTTTCTCGTTGAAATACCGCCAGTTAGTCATTTCAGTAAGCTTACGTGTCTTCCCACCGCTGATGTTACATGAGGCGAGGCTTCGACCGACGCATTTAAAGTGTAAACTGGAAAAATGACAAGCCTGCCGCCAAACCTGCCGCAAAAGCGGTACGAAAATTTTAGCATGCCATGGTTTCTCTTATGGGTATGTTACTTTATGGTTAAGAATTCGTGGATTGTACAAAGATAAAAGAAACAATATTCTCTTTTTTTTTAGTACCGAAAAATATATATATCAACTTAAGAGATATATGTAATTTACAGCAAAAATATGATTTTATTAAAAAAATGGACTTCCATAGTTTTTTCCGTATAGTCTTGAAATGTAAATTCGACACGCACTGAAACGGGAAAAATTATGTTCTTAAAATCCATGTGTTTGCTATTACGTGTCAATGCGTTTTTATTTTTTTATCTGACAATCCTCGGAAGTACAGAGTGGGCCTTAACTGTATGAGCAGTTTCAATATTCAATAACACAAAGATTACAAATCTTATACATATTTTATTGATATTATTTTTAACTACAAATAATGTACATTTTTATGACCTAAAAATTATGTTATCCAAATCCCGTCCGTCAGGTTGCTGACATTATAAATCCGGAGTTGCATATTATCAAAAAATTGGTGACAAGTTGCTCGCGGAACGACGTTTATTCCAGCACATATTTTTTTAAACCTGGTCGAATAATATTGGATTATCTTTATAGACCCTTGATTTTAGGTAACCCCACAGAAAATAATAATTTGGAGTAAGATCCGTGCTCCGAACGGGCCACTGAATATTACCCGTTTGTGAGATTAGTGTTCAGGAAACATGTCTTTAAACAAATCTATAGATACTGTGGATTTTGGCAGATGGCTCCATCTTGTTGAAAACAGGTCGTAGTATTATGTTCTTCAAATTGTTGAAGAGCTAAGGCTAAAAATCCCTGTAGCATCTCACAATAGTTATTAGCTATAACCTTTATGGCAACTCCATTCTTTCATTTTTGAAAATATGGACCTATAATTTCACTTGCTGATATTGCAGTACACACAACAAGTCTAGGAGAATGAAGAGGACGTTGATGTTTTTGTCGGGGATTCTCCACTGACCCAAATCGCCAATAAACGCCATTCCGAAAGCAACTTGTCGCCAAGTTTTTAAAAATATGCAACTCCGGATTAAGAATATCAGCAACATGAGGCATGTCACTTGGACAACATAATTTTTAGGTCATAAAAATTTACATTATTTGTAGTTTAAAATATAAACAAAATATGTGTAAGTTCTGCAATGATTGTTTTATTAGATATTGAAACTGCTCATAAAGTTAAGGCCCACCTGTATTAACACAATACCATTTTTGTTTTTAGGGTTAAAAATAAGGACCTTTTTTTGCAATATCATTATGATAATTGACTTTTGACCTCATGTTTATAAAGCAAACCATTTTTAACACGCTTTTATTAACTTGGGTTGTAACTATCTATCTATCTATCTATCTATGTAACGGAATCTTTGAGCCTAATTTTAACCAACTTCCAGCTATTCGATTTCTTTGAAACTTTGCACACGTGTCAAGGACCGATGAAGATGCAATAATTTAAAAACAGTATCCCGTTATCTTTTTTTGAATCGCCAGGAAAAAAATTCCATTATATTATAAAAACAACACCTAGGATGCCATCTGTTGGCAACATTTCAAACTTTGCTATTAAATGAAGAAGAAATTTTTTAGTTTTTACACAATTTGGTTAGTTGCACCATGGGTGTTCAATTTTTATGAACAATAAAAATATAGGGTTCGTTGCACCATTAGTTCAAGGATTCCATAATAAAAATTACATTATGTGTAATGTATACATAATACATAATGTGCAATTAATAAAAATTAACATTCTTTTTTTGGATCGCCGGGAAAAAAAATTTTCCTTTATATTATAAAAATATAAAAACAACACCTAGGTTGCCACCTGTTGGCAACATTTCAAACTTTGCTATTAAATGAAGAAGAAATTTTTTAGTGGGTTTGCAATATATTGGCAACGGTCCAAACATTGCCTGGATTGCCATCTGTTGGCAAAATTTCAAACTTTGCTACTTAATGAAGAAGAAATTTTTTAGTGAGTTGCAATCTGTTGGAAAAAATTTTAAAATTTGCCACTCTTGTTCATTAAAAAATTTTTCGCCATTTTGTCAAGAGTAGCAGAAACTAAAAAATGAAAAATAATTAATAGTTTAAAAAAACTAAAAAACACGCTTTTATATGCAACCGAACTAAAAATTAGAAAATAATTTTTCATTAAAAAAAATATTGTCATTTCATAGTAAAAAGCGTGGGGTGATAAATATATTAAATGTTATAATTATTATATTTGCAAATATCTATGATGGAAAAGTTATGAAAAAATAGTAAAATGCACCCACGCTTTTTACTATGAAATGACAATATTTTTTAATGAAAAATTATTTTCTAATTTTTAGTTCGGTTGCATATAAAAGCGTGTTTTTTAGTTTTTAAACTATTAATTATTTATTTTTACTTTGACACTTACTAAAATATAATTATCGAAAGAAGTTATACCTAAAAATCGTCCCCCAAAACAATTTTTAGAAATTTTGAATTTAACCCGTTTTTTTACATTAATAATTGGTGGTACTTTAAATTCAAAAATTAATTTTAAAAAAGTTATTAATGCTTACTTACCGAAATTTTATGCGATTATAGTTAATTACTTATAATTATACATAAAATTATTTTGCAAATTTAAGTTGTTTATTTTAATGTTTTTATTTACTTTTAAATAAACAAATTAAAATTTTAATGACTTCTCAGTACGATAATCGAAATTTTCTTTTTAGTAATACGCTTTATAAATTTAAGTTCTTTATTTTAAAATAAAATTTCACTGTCCGGTATTAGTTTAAATAATATGAATTTTTATTGATAAATGAAAAAACACATTCTTTAGTAATAAGATTTATTTTTGTTTTTGTGTTTTTTTAATACTACATTTGTAATGCTTTTCTCATCTTCGGAGAAAACTTTGCATATTAGTAAGTCTTTATTGACACTTTCGAAAAAATGAAATTGACGCGTATTTTTTTATTGTGATTGCTTGGTCATGTCGCGATTATTATTTTGCTTCATGAAAGGTCATGCTTGTCTTGAACACAAAACCCAAAACTAATATTAAAAAAAAATCGCCCATTTAAACAGTGTCTTTGCCGACGTAGTGTGGTTATTATCACGTTGTACACTTGTGCGATATGCGTGTCTTTTGACAATGCCTCCCACACCATCACATGCACCTTTACCATGAGATGTGGCAAAAATTTTTACTAAGCATTAATATTAAAATCGAGTTGATGATAAATTAAATTTATTTAAAAATTTGTATTTATTTTTATATTGGGATGCTGCCCCGTCAGAAAAATAAATTTTGTTATTGTAGCGTACAATAATGCTAAGAAACTAGTAAAACACAAATAATTCTCGCTAGCTATCGGAATTCAGTTGTTTTATATTTATGCATAACAAATGAAAACTGATTGTATGTAAAACTTTCTTTTTTTATCTGAAAATATTAGCGAGTTGAAATAATAATTTTAAATAGATACCTCGATAATACATTTTTATAAATATATCCTAATTACTCTGTGCAAATATTGTTAAAAATAAGGGCAAGTATAGAAAAATTAATTCGATAGATATAGATTATTTATTAAATAATTGTGTAACCTGTAGCGATTTATAGCCTTAACAGCTAAGCTCATTAGCGTGCGGCACTTGTTCGGATCGCCGCTGGGTCATATGAAAATTTATAGTATTTTAATACCGTACAGTAATTTTTTTTTTTTTTGAAATAAAGAACTTACATTAATAATTTCACCAATAGAAGTATTGCTTGCATCGGTATTTACAATAAATGTTTGATTAGGTTTTTTTAGGTGTATCAAAGCTGCTGGACAATCTTCAGTCCATTCATAGCTCTTGTTTTCTGTCAGACGATGTAATGGTCTCGCAATATCGGCAAATCCCTGTATGAACAGTCTGTAGTAGGTACATAGTCCCAGAGAACGTCTAATTATATGCTTGTTCTTTGGTACAGGCCAGTTCTGAATAGCTTTATTCTTCTCTGGATCGGTTGTTACTCCATCTTCGGTAATTATATGCCCTTGGTACTTTACTTTTTGTGAAAAAGGTGACATTTCTTTGGACTAAGCTTCAGCTGGGCGAATATAAGCTTCTGAAAAACCTTCCAAAGATTTTCCAAGAATTATTATGTCATCCAGGTATAATAAGCATGTTTTCCAAGTTAGTCCCCGTAGAGTAAACTTATCAACGTTCCAAAAGCAGGGCATGGCATAGACCAAATGGTATATCATTGCTACAGCCCGGTTCCGGTTGAGAAAGCAAGATTTTTCTTATCTTCCGGATAAAGTTTTACTTGCCAATAGCCACTTTTTAGGTCTAATGTCGAAAACCATTTGATCCGTCAGCTATCTAGGTTATCGTCAATTTTTAGTAGTGGAAAACTGTCCTTCTTCGTGACGTCATTCAGTCTTCGGAAATCAACACAAAATCTGGTAGAACCATGTTTCTTCTTAACTAGGACTACTGGAGATGACCATGGGCTTTGGAATGGCTCTATATATGCCTTAATTTTGCATGTCCCTTAGCAACTTTTCAATTTTATCTCTCTTAGCCAAAGGAATTCTTCTAGATGGTTGTTTGATTGGCGATGCGTCTCCGGTGTTTATTCGATGTTGAACTACACTGGTCTTTCCCAAATCATACGTAGAGGTAACTATTGTGTTAGCAGGTTGACAGGTACCACCTAAGTCACCCTGTCTAACCAGTTGAGGGGTAATCCTTCAGGTTTATTATTCGAACAAATCCATATTCTTTTGGCTTGAGTCAGAGTTCTGGCCTTTAGCGTATAACGGACTATTTTTAAGTGATTCGACTAAAACGATTTCACCTTCTTCTGAGTCTTTAAACTTTGCTTCTATGATGCTTTCTGAGTTTGGCGGTAGAATGACATCTTCTGTAAAGAAGAATTTATATTTTACTGCTTCGTGCTAGTCTCATTTTAATCTCTTCTTTATTGTTTCTTAGTACCCGTTGTGAAAGGTCTCGTACAAACTTATGGTTTTACATAATGTCAAGGCCAAGAATAACTTCGTCTAGGATGCCGGCAACAAACACGACGTGGATAAATGTTGTTGTACCTAGGGTTATTCTGGCTGCATGTATGCCTTTAATTGGTATTCTGGTCAACTACTCCACTAGCAGTTTCCAAAGGTAATTCTTTTTTAGAACGAAACATTTTTACAGTAACCTACGATGTTCAGCCTCACGATGGTATGTATGAAAGCGGTGTCTAGTACCATCTCCCATTTCCGACTGCACACGTTCCCAGGTACTACCAAGCTGGCGCCATTGTTCTTCAGCCGGAATACTCTAATTATTGTCGTTAATGAGGCTTGCTAGCCAGCTTTTGCCCCTTAAAGCTGGCTACTGGGTTTTCGGATTACTTTCGATAGCATTCGATCTGGTACACTTTCTTTGGACATGCTCCTTCTTGCCACACTTCCAGCACAAATGCCATTTCTTCTTAGGCAGGTCACACTGGTATTTCCGTCGGTTTGTTTCTTACGTACCATTTCTTGAAACTTTTTATTAATCTTGTCAAATCTTCGTTGGAATTAGCGTCTTCTGGTACAAAGTTCATTTTTCTGAGTCTCTGCCCGATTCCTGGATGTTTGTTTAGCTGTTTCAAATTGAAGTGCGTAGGCAAAAGCTTTGACATTTTTCTTATTCAGACTCTTCTCAAAGCTTGGTTCATATTCTACTAAAATGTTTCTTAAAACCTCCATGACTCCACTTGGAAGAGCAAGTACTAGAGCTCGGGCCTTCTCTGAGGAACTCTTATTATTACCATTAGCAGCAGCAGCAGCTTCAAATTGTAGAAAATAGGTAATCCATGGTACCTTGCCATCAAAAGTAGGAGGTTTTATTACAGTTGTTGTGGTACTGCTTTCTGAAACTACGCCTGTGCTAACTATTTATTGAATTTTTTTCTGTAAATTTTGCATTTGGCCTTGAACTTATATATAACCTAACTTTTTATTTCCCGCTTCTTTTCTTCTTATCTTTTCTTCATTTCTTCTAGGCCTGTCTTTATGTCTTCTTTCAGGGATTCTTGACTGGTCTTTATGTCTTCTTTAAGGAATTCTCGACTGGTCTTCAATGCTTTTAAGTATTTTTTTATAGATTCTTGACTTGTCTGCATTTCTTTCTTAAGATACGTGCACAAACGTCGGGATCGGATGGAGGGTACGGATCGGAAAAATAGTTTTAGTGAAATTAAATGACACAAACGCACATGCAAGTAATGGGTAAACCATAGGTAAATATTAAAACTTAGCGCCTTCTCACCTGAAGTGTAAAATCACTGGGTTAAAACCCTGCAGTAATAATCGGCTTAAATTATTGTCAAACATCCCACATGTGAATCACCTCGTATAAAACACGTATCGTCGTTTTTATACCTTTTATTAACAATGAAATGTAAGTGAGGTTACAATTACGACAAAATCTTTAGTTGTCAACGTTTCGAAGTTTACAGCATAACGTTTAAATCTATAACTGATCAACTCAGAGGTTTCCGTCGCCATTTTATAGTATGATGAAAGAGTGGAGAATGATCTAGAAAATTGAAAAAATATTGCGAAAATTTCATTGTACAGGATGGCATAACAGTTCTCAATGGGTAATTCGGGAGTTTTCAGAAACCTTCGAAAGTGATGAAAGAACTTGGAAAAACTAAAGAAAAATATTTAAATAAATTAACAAACTAAATTAAATAACCCTAACTTTTTAAACTTATCTAACCCAAACACATTTTTTTAAAGTCTGTAACACTATATTATACTGGGTGTTTCCAATATTTTTAAGAACATCAATAAAACTATACGCGTGTTCTTAAGAAAAAATATAGGTTGGGTAATTTTCTCATAAACTGCCTAACACCAAAAACAACAAATTAAACCACAAAATTTTACGAAAAAACTACGCAGTTATAGGCTCTAAACTCATAACTAAAGAGCAAAAAGTCTAAAAATCTTCCTGTAGCAACGAGATTGATCGTCATAGTCATGATCGGTTTGTACTACAGTTTTTATAGGGTAGACATACCGTTTATGGCCACACCGAGATTTATAAGTAAATATTAGGTAAATATTTAGTTCTTACTATGGTGTTGTGTAGTATATTTAAAGGACTTTTAATATCTTTGCACAATATGACCTGTTTTCTTTACTCTTATCCAAAAAAACTTTAAGGGCTAATTCTACACTTAAAAATATGAAAAAACTTGATACAAATTTTGTCCTTAACGTCTTAGTTTTCGAACTACAGGGTGTTAAACATTTTAAAAATTATTGTTTTTTTAAAATAACTTTTATTATTAGGATTTTTTTAAAAAATTTAAGGGGCGCCTTCTATGCACCAAAACACATTTTTTGGCATACAAGAAAAAAATTATTATTACCAGTGTCGCCTATGAGGGGATTAGGGTAAATGTTTTTAATAAAAAAATGGTACGCCACTGCATTTTTCTAAAATAAAAATAAATTTTTAAATTTCCATTAAATTTAAAACAAATTTATTCTCGTAACTTGTTTTTATTTGATGCACGGTTTTCGCGTAAATATATAAAAACCATTTCTCGGCATGGTCCAATCCGTATCTAATTAAAGAATAAAATATTAATGGTAACACACGTCAACATTTGATCCGAGAAAAAACACCGAACCTGACAAGTTAAGGTTTCTATCTCACGTCAGGTCTCACGTCAGGTTCAAGGGCAATTGACAGAAATGGTCCGAGAAATCTGAAAAAATCATACAGTTTGGATGCCTGAGTTTAAAGCCGCTAGTTATTTTCCACATTTAAGGGACATCTAAAGGTCGTAATGGAGGTCATTTAACGGTAAAATCGAAAAAATCTTTTAAAATATCTGAAAATTGCTTACATATTAATTTGGATCACTAAACTCATAGACGCTTTTATTTTTACTATTCAAGGTCTTTTTAAAGGTCAAATCGATAAAAATGGTCTAAAAATCTGAAAAGAGGTATACAGTTGAATGGTAAAAGTACTAGTGGGTTTGATCAAGGCCATCCTAAAAACTTATGTATAATTTTTTTAGATTTTAGATCATTTTTGTCGATTTACCCTTCAAATGGTCTTAAATCGTAAAAATAAAAGCGGGCCGTGAGTTCAGTGGATCCAAATTATTATACATTTAATTTTTGATATTTTCCACCATTTTTAGTCAATTTAGACCTCTTCAAATAACCTTTGATACGACTTCTTAGATGTCCTTTGAATATTGAAAATTACCTGCGGCTTTAAACTCTGCCGTACAAAAAAATAGGTATGATTTTTTAAAGATTTTTCTGGACCATCTTGTCGATTTTGACCTTCTGAAATGGCCTTTGAACCTGACGCGATAGAGCTTAACCGACCCTGCGATCTCGAAATCAGCGATCCAAAAACCCTATAAATATCTCTTATCAGGTTCGGAGTTCTTTCTCTGATCAAATGTTGACTTGTGTAATTTTTATTATCCATACAAAATGACCGTGCTGAGAAAATGATTTTTATTTATTTACGCGGAAAACCGTGCATCACCATTAAAAGCTAATAAACAACAGTTTAAAAAACTAAAAACACGCTTTATATGCAGCCGAACTAGAAATTAGAAAATAATTTTCATTACAATGAGTTTAGTCACTTCAGAATAAAAGCGTGGGGTGCTTAATATATTAAATGTTAATATAATATAGCACCCCACGCTTTTATTCTGAAGTGACAAACTCTTTGTAATGAAAATTATTTTCTAATTTTTAGTTCGGTTGCATATAAAAGCGTGTTTTTTAGTTTTTTTAAACTATTATTTATTTTTCATTTTTTAGTTCGATATGCATGTATGTATGTATGTATGTAAAATGCTCCAGTTTATTCACTAAAAATTCCTTCTGCCATTTTGTCAAGAGTAGCTAATAAAAGCGTGTTAAAAACACAGTTTTCTTTAAAGTTCCTGAGAAAAGTTTGGGATGTTGCAAAAGATGGCAACACAGGTGTTAATAATCTAGCGCATTCGCCATTCAATATTGTTTTTATAATATAAAGGATTTTTTTTATCCTGGCGATCCTAATCAGGATAACGGGATACTGTTTGCAGATTATTGCATTGTCATGGGTCCTTGATACGTGTGCAAAGTTTCAAAGAAATCGAATAGCTGGAAGTTGGTAAAAATTAGGCTCAAAGATTCCGTTACATAGATAAATGGATAGATAGATAGATGGATAGTGACAACCCAGAGCTAATAAAAGTGTGTTAAAAAACTCAAATTTGTTCTAAACTTAATGGGAATTTTAAAAATTATTTTAATTTTAGAAAAAGCACTGGCGTAAAATTTTTTTAATTAAAAAATATTTACTCTAAACCCTTATGGACGACACTAATATAGATATTTTTTTCTTGTATGCCAAAAGATGTGTGTTGGTCCATAGAAGGGCGTCCTCCAAATTTTTTAAAAATATCTCAATTGGTATAAAGCTATTATAAAAAATCAATAATTTTTAAATTTTTTAACACCCTGTAGTTCGAAAACTAAGACGATAAAGACACATTTTATAAAAAGTTTTTTTATATTTTTAAGTGTAGAATCAGCATTTAAAATTTGTCGGATAAGTTTTATATGGGGTCATGTGTCAAAAATTTTTGAAGGGCAAAAAAAAAGTAATCATTTTCAAATTCCTGTATTCTTTCCTCATAAAAAAATATTTAAAAGCAGAAAAAGGTCCCCACCTTCATCCACACAATACTTTAACAGACAAAAATGTTAAAATGTTCTTGGTCGCATGTTGTACCCACGCATCATAAGAATCTGCAGAAGATAATTATTGATTTTTCTTAATAGTCCTAATATTTTTTAAATGTTTCTAATACTACGTAAGAAACTTACTAGAAAGTAAAAATAAAATAAATTTACCGATAATAACCTAAAAATATAAAAATATAGGCCAAGGCCATAACTGGAACAGCAAAACCATTTAAGTGCTAATTTTGGCCATGCCATGGTCACAAATGGTGCATATAAAATTCAGTTTTGGTAACAGTACTTATTAATTTATTAATATGGTAAATTTTATTTACACGTATAAAGGGTTGATTTTTAACCTATATGCATAAGTTTGGAAAATTATGGCTTAGGACAAATAAAAAATGATTAACAATGAAAAAAAAGGTTGGTAAAATATTTTTAGTTAGAGAGATAATTAATTATTTCAAATAAAAAATAAGTTGAATTCTAAACACAAATAATGACTAATACAGAAAAACAAAAATAGTTACCTAAATTTTTGTGTCAGAAATTATTTGTTTTCCATGCAGTTTTGTCAGTTTGGCTAGGCCTTTTTACCTTCTTTGTTATTAGGGATAAAAATGTAGTTTTATCTATTTTTAAAAGAATTTAGTAGTGTATATTTTATCCCTGTAAAAGACTTCTAAAAAAATAGCGCATGTGATCTATCCAATTTTTACTACTTTCGGAAATAAGGCCATCTTTAAGAATTTGATAAAAAAATATTATTTTTAAATACCCTGTATAACTAATAAGAGACCATTTAATGATTTTTTTGGGTTTCATATTACCACCAACTTTTAACTTTTTCTCTAAAAAATGGAAATAGCACTAAATCCTTTATTATACAGAGTGAGGTTTTTCGATGTTGCAGTTTTTAGAGCTTAGTTATAAACACTTTTTCGTGTCATGGCTTACTGGATATTTTAAAAAACCGTTTTTCCAAAAATCTTTTTTCTTTTGTAGCATAGTTAATATAAAAATAAAAAAAGTTTAAATAGAAAACTTGTAGAGAATTATCTTCTTAACAAAAAGATAAAATCCAATATTTAATATAGTAGTCCGTTTTTGAGCTACGACATAAACTTGCATTTTTTTAAATAGAAACCATAGTTGGCTATGGCATTTCTAAAAAGACCTTTTTATAGGCTATTTAACGATGTATAACAAGATATACTTTAAATTAAAATCAAACGTAGTTTTGGACATAATAGTCTTTTTAATTTGTGTGTTTTTCTAGTTGGCCGCGAAAAATGTGAACTAGTACTGCTGAAAATTCCTTTTCTTTTTTGACAGACTTTCCAATAAATATTTTAACTCTCATAATCTTGGGAGACTCAGTTCACGTAACAATAATTATTTAAGATTAAGACATATAAGCTTTGAGCCATAAGGCAACAAATTTGGTTTTTAAAAGATATAGCACGGGTATGGGCAATAATAGTGGAATTTTTGATAATTTTTAAATATTAATGTTCTCTCTTTTTTACTTAGTTTAATTTAAGGCAATATTTTAATTATTATAGTAGTTAATTTAGAAGTTGAATCAATTCCTACGTAACTGTTAGTGTTTTTATTTTAATCAATTTAGTTTTTTATGGTGTAACATATCTAAAAATTATTTATGTCTCGTTAGACGTTTTAAAAAATTTAAAAAATAAAAACTTAAATGTTTTTAAGGGATTAGTGTCTAAAATTATTTACTAAAAAGTTATGACAATGTTTTTTTATTATTAGATTTAAAACATTTATAGTACTGATGAGATGAAAAAAGCTATTGTCAATAAAATAAATTTAATTGTTTAGGGCTAAATAACATCAAAAACCAATTTGAAAATAATTATGCCCAAAACTACGTTATTTTGTAATATAAAGTATATCTTGTTATACATCGTGAAAGAGCTCATAAAAGGCCTTTTAAAAATGTCGTAGCCAACTATGGTTCCATTTAAAAAAAGTCAAGTTTATGACGTAGCTCAAAAACGGACTACTATATAAAATATTGGATTTTACCTTCTTATTAAGAAGATAATTATCAACAAGTTTCCTATTTAAACTTTGTTTCTATTTCAAATATTAACTTAAGCTAGACTAAACAAAAGTGATTTAAACTAATCTTTAAAAGCTGCAATTTTTTCCCTATTTAACCATCTCTGTAGCTGCAGCGGTTTCTAAGATCCCTTCACTAAACGTCGAAAAAAACTCACCCTGTATACTTTTTTTTAGTAGAGCACGTGATAATCTAATCTATATAGAATTTATCTTGCAAAAATCAAACATAGTAATACCACTTCTACTTTTATTAAAAAAAAAAAAACAAACAGGGGTTCCATATTACCACCTCTTCCTCTAATAATTAGTTGTGTAGTATCAGAGCGTATTATCATACTGCTTGACTTATTTTCCAACTCACCTGCAAAATTTTAAGTCTTTCAACCACACAACAGAATTTTCCGAGAATTCTGATTTAAACTTCTTGGCCCATAACTAATATTTATGCACGTAGTTAGGTCAACCCTTAAAGTTAAAAGAAAGAGAAGAGGTATAAAATATTCCGCATTAAAATGAAAACTTAAGGGTAAATGATTTATGAAACTCTATTTAGTTTTTATTACACCGCATAATTTTCCTTACAAAATTACTTTTTAACCCGTATGCATATCTTTAAGTTAACTAGAATTTTGATAATTTAAAGTTATCTGGAAAATAATTGTGGCTCTTTAGAGAAGATAATTTTTTCTTCCTATAACTATAATTTTAAATATTATATGTACTTAACGTTCCGTAGTCATTGGTACATAGAAAATCAATCATTCACATCTCAAAATTGGCAAGTACTTTAACATGCTTTTATTATCTTTGCTTGTGTGTATAATAATTGCTTATATTATTATGTGTGTTTGCTTATATGTAGGGAAAACTAGTCATAAATAACATATATTCGAGTAAAATTACACACTGCATAATTTTTGAAATTCTTAAGCGTGTTCGGGCATAATATGATTACTCCAGGTATACTTTTTATACTCTCAAAATTTAAGCATGTTTGCTTAATTGTAGTTTTTGGGTAAAATGACATAATACATGTAATAAGTGTGTAATATTTATTTATCTATTTTTGTTTAAGGTAAAAAAGTAAAAGAAAATTCCAAAAATCATATGTTATTTAAATGGGAAAAGCAACATGATTTCGACACGGTTTAAATAGAGAATTAAGAGTATTTTTACATTAGATATTTCTTTTAGGCTATAAACTAAAAGTTCAGGGGACTATAGCTAAAATAAAATCAACGTGGAAAATATCGGACACCCTAGTGCTAATATGTATATGTATACAAAATGAAAATTAATTATATAATTTTTTGATTTAAAATGGTCATATTTCCGAAACTAATAAAGATAGATTATATCAAATGTGGTATTTTTGTAAAGTTCTATAAAAGAACTTTTAAATGGTGGTGTAATATACAGGGCATCCCATTTAAAAAAAGGTAAGGTATGTCGATATGTTCTGTTAATAAAATTGTTTTGTGTAATCTTCATATCAGAAAAAAACTTGATAGTTCACTGGAGAAGTTGGTTTTAAATCATTTTTGTAAGTTAAGAAATTAGAAAGGTATAGACATTTAAAATGTGGACAAGTTAGATTGGACGCACTGTACATAGTGGGTATGACTAAAATGGAATGGGATGAGTACTTCTAAATGTGTCCAATTTGATTAAAGCGTTTTCTTACTTTATTTTTTGAGTGTAACATTTTTAATTTATTAAAAGTACAAATTTTTAAGCCAGTTTAAAAAGGGGGAGTTTATATGATCGATAACCTTATTTTTTACCCATAATAGTAAATTATTTAAAAATAAAAATAAATTTATATAAAGAGATAAGTAAGTAATTTCTTTTTCTAATTTTGGGACCAATTTATAAAAAATTAAACCAAATTTATTAAGTGCAGGTGCTGTTTTAAGATTATTTAAAGATGTTTTAATGGCATAGGTATTACGGTACTTTTGTTATAACTAAATAAAATTATGAGAGCTTACTTAGTGGTAATTGCATGGATTTGCTATACATTTTTGTATTGTCGCATTTAATTCGTGTCAGTTCAAAAAGTCAGTAAGTGAAACCGATGTGTTACCCTATCCTGAATGTATACATAAGTATTCTCTGTCTAACCTTTAGCTACTAGTATTCAATACACTAAAAGTCACTTTAAACCTATTGAGTTCTCACGACGTATATATTCGTTGATCAGCAGATGAAATAGCTAGAGGTAATTCCTAACGCCCTGTCACAAAATAAATGTATTTAAATAAAAAAGTAAAGCTTTTAAAAAAACCCCATACCAACTTATTCTGTCACTTAGAACTTTAAAACTTGAATGCTAATCCAACTCAAACTTTATACAGTGGAAGTTTACGGCTAAATGGCTAGGGTCCTGAAATAATATCTTAAGGAAAGTGTAAGAAATAAAAACATTTTTGTTCCGAACAAGTTTACTTTTATTTTTAAAGCTGCAGTTCTTTTTTGCAATAACTTCTAAGAAGTGAAAACTTTTCCTTATTAACATGTTTTTCTCGTTACTATAATAGCACTTTAATAAACGTAGCTAGTTGTAAGCAATGTTATTAGACAAGTTAATATTACTACTTCTAACAATAGTAGTTACTTTATTTACTACAAGTTTTAATATACAGGGTTATACAAAATAAATGTTGGCCATCGGTTACTTTGTTATTAGTCACAATATTATATTGTGTTAAAAAACAAAGTGTTGTATACAGGGTGTGAAAGATAATAATTGTAATTTTAACAGGCGCTGTTTTAAACAAAAATATCCCAAAATTAGCCGTTTCGGAGGAAAAATTATGAACTTCTTTTTAGTCAGAAAATCTATTAATTTTCTAATTTGATTATTTAAAATCCTGCCTAATGGCATGAAATAAATCAAAACATCATATTTGTTAATGAACTGAAGATGTCAGTGGATGAAAGTGTTATGTGCCATGTAAGTATTCTGATACTTGTATTGCAATAAGTTGATATGTGCCCATTTTAACTTAAAATATGACAATATTTCTAATTAAACAGGACGTTTCGGTGGCAGGTCTGCCACCGCTGTCAAGTTAAAATTAAGTTAAAAAAAAAACAAAAATTATCTAATATATAAATTAAAAATGATTTAATTTTTAGCTTTTTAGTATGGCATAGTAAAAAAGGTATGAAATTTGTGTCATGAGTGACATAAGTAACTCGTGTATTTATTATTTGTAAGACAAAAAGGTAATGTTTATTTTTAGTTTTCCTGAAGATACTTCAGTATCGAGAAAAGGTAACCAAGTGTTATTTAAATTAACTGAACGTAATACGCACATTCTTTGATTTTGCTTCTTTTAGAACAAGTTTCCTTTGCTTAAATACTCGAAGCATTCCTGTTTATTTTATGATTGTTATCAAATGCGTATTGGCAGATTTTTGATTTATGAAATTCTCTGTTTTTAATGTATGATCTGTGTTCTTTTATACGTTTAGCTAATGGTCTACAAGTTTTACCTAGATAAAACTTATTGCATTTGCACGGTACTTTATAAATAACATTTTTTGTATTTTCATTGAGGTTATATGGTTTTATTTTTGTTAATTAAGATCTAATGGTATTTTGTGTTTTAAAGATTGTGCGAAAATTAAATTTATTTCCTATTCGTTGACACCACACAACAGTAAGACACCACACTTTTACGGAGTACCAAAAATACATAAACGTAATATACCTTTACCTCCTATAGTACGTTGTATAAACTTACCTACACATCTACTAGCAAAATTTCTACCTAACATTTTAAATCCTTTAGTAAACAATAGTGATACATTAAAAACTCTAAACATTAAAAACTTGTTCTAAAAAACGCAAAATTTAAGAAAGTGCGTATATATTATTAAATAAAGATAATTGCGTAGCATTAATTTCAGTTAATTAAAATAACACTTGGTTGCCTTTGCTTAATAAGCTGGTTTTGCACTAATCAAACTTCCTGTCAAATATTTGATACAATTTATTTAAAGACAAAAGTGTAAAATAGAAAATTATTTGACAAACTTTTTCAAGCAAATATCAGGGTAAAAACCAAACACCGCACCAATCACAATTAAATAGGGGTTAAGTAGTTGCCCTAGTTGCCCACTGTCAATTTTTAATTCATTGGGTTGGTAGTTTTAAAGTCTTTCTTCAAGTATTTAACGAAAAATTGGACGTGATTTAATCCTTTAAACAAATTTGACAAGGCGACCTTAAATTTCTTTAATATACATTTTTCTGTTTTACATTATTAAATTTATTTAAGGTAAACTAGGTCCAACCTGTTTGACAAGAAGTTTGATAAGTGTAAAACCAGCATTACTAAAGTATCTTCAGGAAAAATATAAATCAGGACCAGGACCAAAGCGGACACAATTTTTCCAGTTTTTTTACGTGTACCCAACAAAAATATCATCTAAAATAAGGATTTTTTTAGAATATTTGAAATAAGAAGCTATAAAATATCATAAATAGCAGGAGTTCTTCTATTAATTGACGAATAACGGATATTACATTTCGCACATCATTGCGACAGTAGGGGATTATTTCCACTTATTCAGAAAATATTATTTCAATTATTTTATTCTAACCAACTTTAGTGCTTACATGGTGTCCTGTTAAAAAAATGTACTATTTTACCGCCAAACTCAATAATTGTTAATTTAAAAATCCAATTATAGGTCCTTGTCACTACAATAACAAATATATATATAACATACTATAATTTTCATTTATAGTTTTTTAAATATTTAATTTTTAAAATCCGTTTTTGAGTGTACCCCGTATACCTTCTTTTACAATATTATTTTAAATTAATTATTAAATGTAATTAGGATATTTTTTATGATTTATACCAAGATTAATATACTCTTAAAAGTATAAACACAGATAAAAATATTATTTTAAAAGTTTAAACACAAACAAAATAAATACCTACATATCATGTATATGCTCATTACTAAAATGTTTGTCTTTTTTTTTAAATATAATTTAATAAAATTAAACTTATTTTAAGACTTATTTCATTAAAATATAAATTTATTTTAAAATTTAAACATACCTACTAAATTTGAAATATGTTAACAAGAACGTCATAAATACAAAAGAATTTTTGACAATTATATTACACCTGATAACCTAATGGCATTATCCCCATATAACTAAATTTAAAAAGTTAGAAGAAAATATGAAATAATTTGACTCTTTTAAAAAACCACATATTTATTTTACTATGTTCATAGTTTTAAGAGGATATTGAGGTTAGTATAAATTATAAAAATATCTTAATTATTACATTTAATTATTAATTTAAAATATTGTTGTAAAAGAAGGTGTATTAAAATTCAAATATTTAAAAAACTATAAAATATATTTATACATATATATTATTTATATGTATTTGTTATTGTGGTGACAAAGACTAATAATAAGTAAAAATAACAGGGTGTTCCATAAGAAAAACATTAAGTTGGCATCGTAAATTTTGACGCAACCCTGTATAAAAATCGAATACTTTTTGTAGACTCTACATAAAAGTCTTTATGGCTTTTTGCCATTTCTTATATTAAAGGATATAGAGGGTAAAATTAAAAACGAATTTTTTTTAATTTGCCTTTGTATCTCTTAAATAATCAATTTAATTTAAATTCTGACTATGCCATTTTAAGTTTTTACAAATTGAGCCCATAACATCTACATCCAATTTTTAATAACTGGGGCTGTTGTTGGATTCAATCTAAGTTTTTCCAGAAATACTCTAGCCGTATTCTACTCAACCAACAGATTCAATTTTTAGATTTAACTCTTTAAATATATTTGTATTATTGTGTTTAATAAATAGTTTTGGTAGACAATATTAAAAGTAAACTTTTGTACGCCTTGTGGTCTCATATTTTTATTTGTAATATAAAAACAAAATTAAATTTTTCTTATTGGATTGATAGTAAAATATTTTTAATTGATTAGATTTATAGGGCTTATGACATGATACATATCTATTTAATATTTCGTCACTACTTAGTCCAAAATTGACTATGTTATCGCATTAATGATACTATAAATAAAAAATTTAAAATATTTAGAGTAGCAGATCAAGTGTGCATAGTACTCAAAATGTAATTTTTATTAAAATTAGTAAAAATATAACAGTTGGGGTGTTCTTCAGCCAAATTAGAAGTAATAGAAAACAATTGAATTTGTTTATTAATGCAATAATTTATGTAGTAGATTTTCCTATGTGATAAAATAAATTTTAGTTTAATATTTTCCAAAATAAGAAAGTTATAGGAGTAAGCTCTATGTATTTGGGCTAAATTTTCTATACTGAACTGATTTAAGAAAACCTAAAACAATAAAAAATAAATGAAAACCCTTTTCACGTGAAGATTTTGTCAAATTAAAAATTAAAATTGTCGTGTTTAAGGGTTTTTTAAGTGTATGAATAACGGAATTATATCTGTAGGGTAGCTAGTTGTAACTGGTATTCATTATACCGGGTGTCTCTAGCCAGTGGGTCACCCCTATAATTTTTTAATTTTTAAGATATTAAAGTAAAATTTTATGCGTAGGTATACCACAACTGTGCATTGTACTCTTAATTTTGAATCTAGGGTGCAACGAATACGCTAATACCATAAATTCTGGACCAAGTAGTCACAGAAAAATTGATGCAACAATTTTTTATAATCACTATAGAGTTGCCTAAAGATTGCAGAATCGTATTTTATTTATCCTTTATCAGTTTTCTTTTAAAAAGATCAATGGTGTTTCAGGATAATAGCTTAAAAGAGTATTTTTTCACTGATACTTTAATACAACCCAATTAACATTTTAGTTAAAAGTATATTAAAAAATCCGTATTGGCTAAATATTTTTCTAATAACATTAACTAGCACAGTAACCTGTTTCTTCTGTAAAAAAGCAGTATTTTATGTAATTAGCAATAGTCACATACTGCGTCCTAAGTTCTCTATTAATAATACGGGTTAGCTGTAGCTGTTAAAGAAAAAAAATGTTAATCAGGATTTTTGTTATATACTGCTAAGTAAAAAAATGTTGATTGTGTTGTATCAAAATGTTGGTACTCTATTTATCTATTATAGTAAGCCACCCTCGATACATTAAAAGAAAACTTATTTTGACCATAAATACGATTTTACAAACTTTGGACAACTCTGTAGAGGCTATAAAAAACAAAAGATTGTCACTTATAATCTCCCTAAAGCTTAAATTATTTACAAAAATTTGTTTGAAGGTGCGAATTTTCTTTAAAAAAATCGCGACCAAGAAAAAAATTACGGAGATTAATTTAAGCTCGCAGGAATTCGGTAAAAAATTTTATACTTAAAATTATTTTAAAACGAAAATGCAACTTTTGACAGACATTAAGTTTTTACTGGTTTATTTGTCAAGTTTGAAAGGCATACCTGGTAAAATTTCATTCTTACTAAAAATAAAAAAAAAACATTGGGTTTTGGCCAAAATAGTCAATAAATTACAAGCTAAGGTAGATAATTTAATAGAGAAATAGACAAATAAATAGAATTTTATTACCTTAAAAATGCACAATATGTATCGAGGATCATCATAATACCAAGAAATCCAAGTCAACTATATGGAAACAATTTTTGACCTTTCGTGAAGGAAATACCAAATTAAAGAACCAACACCTATAGTGGAGCTCGCTGAGATTTTAGAGGATTGGGGATTTAACATGAAAAGGAAAACTCAGAGAACTATAAGGAATCGGTTGTGAAAGTAGAGAATTATTTTTAAAATAATTAAAATTTTGGTGTTGTGTCATTTGCACGTGAGAGCTGTCCAGCCAGGGAAATTATCACCTATTAATTTTGCAGCGAGGTCTCGTGACCGAATTTTTTTTAAATTAGTTTGTCGTCATAGCAACTTGTCAAAATCAGGGCATTTTATTGGTTTAAAACAGCAGGTATAAAATTTTCACATTTATTTTTATGTGACCAATTGATTCAAAGTTTGTCGTTTTTTCGTATTTAGGGCACTTTAGATTTAAAACTAAAACGTAAAAAAATTAAAGGTTAGATGTTAAAAAGTCGCAAATGTAGTATAGAGGTGCCATCCGTCCCGATATATCGGGACTGTCACTGTTATTGGGCCCTATATCTCGACGTCCTAATTTACGATGTGCAACATAATTTTAATTTAGGGAGAATTTTTTAATGGCAAGTCAATGGTCCAATGAAAGAAATCGGCTGTTGGCAGAATATGTCAAAGCAATTTTGCCATATCAATATAACTTTAAAATGTTGCTGAATTTTATAAATACCCTAAAACACAAAATATTATATTGCCCCCCACCCGCGCTAAACTTAAAGTTACCAGAAATGAAGGTGTTATGACATTGACTATACAATTTATAGCAACCCTACCTGTGTACCAAATTTTATTTATTGTACTTGAAAAATAAAAAGGTTATAGAGGTTAGCCACCCGGTATAAAAAATATTTTGGATAATAATTTACCACAAAATTTAAAGCTATTAATTTTAAGAAAATATATTTAATAGACCTAATAGATAAAAACACCTAACAAATAATTTTTAAAATCGTAGTTTTTTTATTTTTTAACAGAGCTATTTTTATTTAAGCTAATTGAGGTAGTAAAAATATTGTTATAAATAATTTATTAACATATTTCAAATTTAAAACAAATTATTATCATACTCGTTACTAATGAAATATTATTAACATTTTAATTTGGTTTAAACAAATTTTAAATTAAGTTATTGCTCTTTATTATTATTCAAATTTATATAAATTACAGTAGTCTATTATTTCTAAAATTGGTAACATATTGCAATATTTTTAAACAAAATTAGATTTTTCATTAAAATATAATAAAAAATTATCCCTTTTGAAAGTATGTTACCGAAAGTATGTCGGGGAAAACTTTTTTGGTTTTATTGCCTATGTTTTATACGTCCTAAAATATACCCTAACAAGGTACTGTCATCGTAATTTCTGCTTCTCCCTTCCAAAAAAAAACTAAAACAAAATGTTTATAATGACAAATGCAATTTGTTTTTTAATACAAATATTTAAAGATAAAAAAACGTACGTTACCATTACTAAAATAAAGAACCTACAGCCTTTTTATGCTTTTTTTTCTTTTTTAATGTTTAACTAGACACAATTGTTTTTCTTTTATTCAATAGTTCGAAACCCGTTAGTAACATTATGAAGACCCTCTAAAGTTCTGTAAAATTTAATATTTTTATTATTTTTTAAATATTTTGGTAAGAGTGAAAACACATAGAACACAAGGTAATGAGCTAAAATAATTTTTAGGTCATAGAATAAAAGCCCATAGTCAAGAGTGTTTATTTATCAAAACAAATAAGTTTAAGTTTGTTTATATACACAAATTAACCCAAAATAGGAAATTTTAAAAAGAATTAAGAAAAAGAAAAATGTATAAAAAAGTTACAATTTAAATTGTAGTTAAGCCGGTACAGGCTACCCCGGGTGCGGGGTATGCCCGTATTATATTAAATTAGTTGCTATATTTTATTTGCAAATACCAAAAATGGTTTTAGTTTATATTAAAAGTTTAAGATATTTTTCTATATTCACCGTTTTCATATTCTGATAAAATAGTTCTACGTGGTAATAGTCGTAGTAGATAAAGTAAAATGATCCTGTATAAAGAATTTACGTCAGAATATTAAAAAAAAATTAAAAATTAATAATTTTTTATTATTAGTTCTGACCAACAGTAAAACATATTTAACGTACACTTTAAATTGCGGTCACTAAAAATGTAGACCCCTCTCAATTCTTTCCTAAAATTAGGTTTGTACTAAATAAATTCAAATATATCGCCCGATATAAAAGGGGTGTGCCATTTTTTTAGGGTTTTTGTGTCAGGTCAAGCTACAGTTTAAAATTTTGATTTACAAAACTTTCCATGGCTAGGCTATTTTTGGATATACAATGTGTGTTCTAATGACAATAATAAAAATCAAAGGCGTATTTCCAAGCCAATTTTTTGAATAAACGTTTATATAAACAATGGCCCAAAAATGCTGTGTTTCTAAGATACATGGGGTTAAAATGAAGAAAAAAAAGGGTTTTTATTAATATTTTAAATATTAGCTGATAAATTTGGCTGTAATATTTTTTGCAATGGAAAGGTCATTAACTTCTAAACTTATTTTAAATATTGACACCAATGGCAGCGTAGGACGCATCTTAGCTTATATTATTGACAAAAGAACTGTTTCTTATATTTTTTTCCAGATAAAATATCCTAAAGTTAATTTTTTTAATTGGGTGTATTACTTCTTATTTGCAATGATGTAAAAACAACAAAAAATACTTAATTTAATAACATTTATATCTAGTCTAACAAATTTAACAAAAAAGGTTTTTGAAACTTTTAAGTTTTTTAAAAGTTTAACACCCTGTATTTTAAAAACAAAAAAAATGCTGATTCATGTTAATGTGAAGTTGTTTTTATAAAATTGGCGTAGAAAGACGCTTTTATTTTTTTACTACAATTAGAAAAAGTCCTGTATATTTATAAGAATAAAGTATTTTTTTCCGTGACGGGATTAAAATTTGACATTTTATATTTGTTAATAGGTATTAGAATGTGACTTTTCATAAAATTATTTTTTCTCGTGAGAAAAAGTTAATACTTTTTCCCGGACAAACGTACACCTAATTTAAGGTAGGTATTTAAATTTAAAATATTTATATCCAAAGTACAATAGGACATTTTTAACCTTCATAGTATTTAAAATAACTACTTAACAATAACTTTTGCTTCTAACTTATTAATTTAATCTGACAAGGCAAAAAGTTACATTAACAGAAATTTAATAACTACTTTTTAGGTTTCCATAGTAATGCAAGGACTAATTGTTGTTTCAAATACAACAGCCGACAAGTTTAAAACTTTAAATTTTACATAATTTTCTAAAATATTATATTTAAATAATATTTTTCTTTTTATAACGTTTAGTCGTTGTTTTTCCGTCACAGAAAAAACTATTGTATTATACACGGGATTAATTTTAAATTTTAGCACTCGATTTATTGTCTCCCTTCGCTTCGCGTCGGGAGAAAAGACAACCTCGAGCTAAAATCTAGAACTTCTTACTCTTGAATATTAAATAACTATTTTTGACTTTAACTTTTAAGTTTTTGATCCAACCTACTTGGTATAACATTTATGCTAAATAATTTTTTTTTGTATTTAAAATTCAGTATATTCAACCCATCGTTCCCCCTGTTCTGTCAACGTTGTCCAAGCCCTGAACATGCAGTTATGCATTTCACAGCACCTTTTAGACAACACGGTAGTGCCACCACGGTCGTTATTTTTTTTTTTTAATAACTACTACCAAAATATGTCTCCCCGCTGGGAATCGAACCGGTGACTTCTGGCTTCAAAGATTAAAGCTATATCCACTGCGCCACGTTGGAGACAAACCTCTACTACTAAATCAAGAATGTCTTCTGCTGTTAATGCTTAAAGAGTAAAATTGGACTTTTTTATTATTGTTTAGTTAAAATACGACGAAAATTCAATGACTTAATGAAAAAAAATCCCATTTACATTTAAAACTTTAAATTGATTTTCGAGATATTTAAGCGTATCCAAACATTTTGGACACACTGTATTATAGTAGTTTATTACCATTTTTAAAACCTAAATTTTACCTTATAGTAGTAGGGGTGTCTGACCATTTTGATCGCAAAGAGACCTTGAAAACAAATAAAGTAATTAAGATGCGGTTTTCGCAGAAGGCCTTCAATTTTTTTTTAAGGTTTTTATTATATTTTCTCCATTTGGTTGTCAAATTTCGTTAACACAAAAACAAAATCGCCGATTTTCCAGTAATGGGCGACTTTGTTATTTTAAAATGGAACAACATGTATATTTTTTATCACATTAAAATGCAATCTTTTCCATTAAAAAAATGTAACATATGTTATGGTTATTTTAAAAATGATGAATTTATAAATCTCTAAGGCTTTGCATGTAAGAGCATTATTTGACAATAGGAATTTTCTACATATATATATATATATATATATATATATATATATATATATATATATAAATATATATATATATATATATATATATATATATATATTTATATATAAGGATACAGAAAACAATACGGCTTTTAAGCTATACGCTAATACGCTATTTACAAAATAATGGTTTTAGTAACGTTATATTATCTTTATTTTAAATTTGACAACCAAATGAAGAGAATATGAGAAAAACTTTAAAAAAATATAAGCCTTTTTTGCAAAACCGCATTATGATAACTGTATTTGTTTTAAAGTTATAAACGGTCAAAATGGGTTAAAATATGTCGGACAACCTGTAGTAGAAAAAACCAAAATGTTAGATTATTTTAGCAACTGTCAAATATAAATAAACCAAATATTGTGCAAAAGGGTAGCCGAATAAAATTCAAAAATTCTATTTGGAAGTTGCCAAGTTTGTAGTTTTTCCTCTAGGTTAGGGAATTTTCAAAATTTTAAATGAAAAACTTCAATTTATATTATTGTAATGAATTTCCTATAGTAACGTTGCTATGACTAAGGGTACATCGTTATACTGAATCTGATTCAACCGATCGGATAAAACTTAATCCGACAAAAACACGTTTTAAATTAAGTAAGGGATTGGATTAAGCGCTATAAGCCAATCCTGTTTTTCAAATGATTTGAATTGAGTACAGTTAGATCGGAGGTTAAATTTGTACGATATTAACGGATTTGGAATAGGTTTAAAAATTAGTTAAGTAAAAACAGCTGATAAGTGTGAGAAACTAAATAGTGGGAAATAAAATAAGCCTAAATATATACTAAAATATTGTGATAGTGTTTCTTTAGTGGCTTGCGTTAATATTTTCTAAAATGAAATAAAATTTATTTTTAAAAAATATTACAAAAGTAAGGTTGCTCTCTTTGGCTTTGTTTATACTTCTCGTTATCAAATTTAAAAGAATTTAGAACCGGATTATCTGTATCTTATAAATTCTAGGACAAAGGGCACAGTGTTGGGTTCAATGCGATCCGTCTAATCGGATTCGATTTTTACCATGTACCCTTAGTCTGTGACCTGAGATTATAATATTCGCAGTTCTGTTAATTTTGGGCAAAACGGCATCACGCTTTTTTTTATTCCTTACACTTGCATTTTAAAAAAATTATTCCTTTGTTTGTTTTTAAAATTAAAAAGAAGCGTGTGATTTGTATTTTAAAATTCGTTGAGAACGCAATATAATTCATGTTTTTCCGGTCATGACATGATATAAACGAAAAAATTTAACAAAACAAAATTACCTCTGTATATTAAATAAGATTTATTTTAAACCAATTTTTTTTTATGTAATACGCTAAATTTTAAGAAAAAAATTGTGTGTTTGTAACAAATCTAATATTTATTTACCTGTACTTTCAGAACCATAAATATCTGGGCAGGCTTGGTAGCTGAGTAATAACTTGCTATCTTCAGTGCAAGTATCGATGTTAGACACAGGTGACCGGCACTCTCCATGACCTCTGTTGTAAGTGAAGGTAAAGGGACCTCGAAATGGACACGGGACGGGAGTTGCGTTTTCCCGAAATAGGGAATAAAGCAAAGCGTCCCCGGTGATAAGGCTGCATAATGTGGGAAGTGCATCTCTTCCGTGACAGAATGCTGGAATAGCATAAGTTTAAATAATCATTAATTTAAAACGTAAGGTTTTAAAATAATATTTTTTCAGTAAGGTACATAAAGTGTCTCCCAGGATGGGTGTTACAAGAGAACCACATTTTTTTAAATTTAAAGATGACACATTGGGGAAAGTCTGTTCTCTTACTCCGATTGGTATTATACAGGGTACAGTTATAAGTAAGAATACGAAAAAGGCTTAAAAGTCAAGTACTTGTATTTTTAAAATATTACAATTTTTTTTTTTGGTAAATGTCGTAGGGAATTGAATTTTATGTCGAAATTTAAAGTTTAAATCAATTAAATAATAATAATAAAAATTACATGACCTAATAAAATTTTAATACTGGGCAAGATAAAGCAAAAATAAAGAAAATTTAATGATGTTTAAGGATTTTGTTTATAAATTTGCTTCTTTGTGACAAACATATAAGTGTTTATGCATAAGTTTTAAAAAAATTGACAAAAACATTTGTCTTTTTACTTGACTGCTTTTACTTTGTACATTACCAGTTAAAATTTTGTTAAATTTAAGAAATAAAATTACTTTACTCTTGGACATTTTTCATATTTTTAATTTTAACTGGCCCAGTATAATACTAATAAGAGTATAATTTTGTATTTTTTAGTTTTGGCCTCTGCAACCAGTTTTCTTAAAGTGCCGTCTTAAAATTCAAAAAGTTTTGCCCATTTGTCCCCTTGAAGCACCTATTCTGGGACACATTGTATAAAAATATAAATTTAAAGTCTAAGTCTAAGTGTAAAAATGCCCCTATTTTAAAACTAAACCTATTTTAAGGCATTTTTTGTTAGTTATTTATTTTTCATTAAATAAAAAAGAATTATTTTTGCGTATACAGATAAGTAAAAGATGACATTAGAAAACAAAGGGAAGCTAAATTTAAGTATTTTAAAGGCAGCTTGCTCTTGTTTTCTATGGCCGTCTTTTACTTACTTGCATAACTTAAAATTCTAGGTTTCCGTTAATTTAAGAATAAGCAGAATTTACTAAAAAAGTAATAAAAGTTAGGTATACGGTATAAGCAACCTTTACACCATTTTAATGGGTATTTAGTCAGCATGTAGTGTTATTTATACAGGGTGTTTCCTTTAAAATAGTATAGTTATGGCTACTTGATTTGCTTTAAAACCGTTATAAAATATAGAGTGTTCCATTAAAAATATATAACTTAGGTCACACTTTTTGAGACACTTTGTTTACGCTAGAATACATTTTTATTGACTGTGGCCTTATCCAACCTCCACATGTTCCCCAATTTAGATGTTTTAAAAATACTCTGGTTATCCAGCTTCAGACCGTGTCCAAATATTTCTAACAAAATGATGTACTTCATTGACTTTTGTAGACAATTTTTTTATTTGGATTAAGCAAGTAACAATACAGGTTTTTTGGGCTTTTTAACTTTTTTTCAATCTTAAAAAATACACTTGCATACGATAGAATCATAAGAAACAGTTTATTTTATAGATAAATATGTTGCATTAACAACAAACTCTTAATTAAACACAATTTAAATTGAAACAAGCAATTTTTTTCAAATTAAGCGGTTTTAAAATTGTTTCCATGTTTTTGGGTCGACCCTGCTTATGAAGTAAGGTAAATAGACGAATTATAAAAAAGTTTAAGAGCTCAAAACGATGTGTATTTTTAATTTCGTAATCTAACTAAAATATAAATCTTTTACAAAAGTCAGTGCCGTACATTTTTTTAGAAATATTCGTTGAAGTACCAGGCAAAAGATTTAATAATAATAATTCTACAGGATGACGCACACTGCACCTTACGATGTAAATGTTTTACAACTATTTTATATACCGAGTGATAACGAGATCACTTTCCGAGTGCCATTTTTTATTTCTTTTTGATACTGACGAAACTTGGTAGGGTTGTTAGACTAACGAAAAGTAATTTTTGAGTGTATATGATAGGCTTTTATAACTTATAATTTTTATTTTTCATCTAGAATGCAATGATCATTCTAAACTTACACCTCACACATTACCTTTTTTTAAAAAATACGAAATCGATTTTACCTTTTTAAACTTTTGTTTTTTAATTTTTTTCCCTATCTCAAAAACCAAAATAGGACCATTTTACTTTCATATTTCCAAATCCAGTATTTTAAACCGAATCCAACGATGTAAAACACTACGACACTTTACTTAAATTTCTTAAAAAAAGACATTTATCTGTAGGTAAATTATCTTGATACTGAATGGAATGGCATACGTTGCAATTCATCCTAGTTTTAATGAAAACAGAAATTAATAGAACATGTTGTAAAAACAATTGATTGTGTTCCGTTAGGAGTTAAAAAAATAAAAACATTAGTTTGTGTTTATGTATCTCCTACGATGTTAAAATAATTTTACGTTAAGTTTGGTATTGACAATAAAAACATATCCTAATACCAAATTTAACTTAAAATTATTTTACCATCGTAGGAGATATACAAACACAAACTAATGTTTTTATTTTTTAAGCTCTTTACGAAACACAAGCAGTTTTTTTAAACATATTCAATTAGTTTCTGTTTTCATGGCAACTACGATAAATTGCAACGTATATCATCCCATTCAGTATTAGAAATATCATTCACCTACATAACAAATGTTTTTTTAAAGAAAATGAAGTGTCGTAGTGTTTTACATCATTGGATTCGCTTTAAAATACTGCTTTTAGAAATATAAAAGTGATATGGTTCTATTTTGGTTTTGGGATACGGTAAAAAACTAAAAAATGAAGTTTAGAGCCCTTTGGTAAAAAAGTTTAAAAAGATAAAATCGATTTCGTATTTTTCTGAAAATAAGTAAAGTATGAGGAGTGATTTTAGAATGATCATGACACTCTAGATGAAAAATAAAAATTTAATTTAAAACTTTATTTTTTACCAAAACTTATTTTTAAAATATTGTATTCCGACTAAGATTGATTTGAAGAATCCGATAAACAAATAATATACAGGGTGCTCCATTTAAAAATCAAAAGTTTCAGTTATTTCCGAGTTAAACCGGAAGTCGTAAAAGCCTATCATATACACCTAAAAATGACTTTTCGTTAGTTAAAGAACCCTACCAAGTTTCGTTAGTATCGATAAAGAAATAATAAAATGACAGCCGAAAAGTAATCTCGTGTTCACTCGGTATAATTTAGTTTTCTCTTTTATTTTGGAAATTCGTAAAGAAGGCTTAAAAAATTAAAAGTGAAGTAATATACCAAAGCATAAAGGACCAAAATCATCGAGTTTACTTTTTCAAACGGAAAGTCACTTATTCTGACGCTGCATTGTATCGCAGACATTTTAATGTACGGTTTTAACCTTCAGCGCCAACAACCAATCGCATGTTTGCTAATTTTTAGCAACAAAGTTCAGTAAGGGACCTTCTTGATGCCGAAAGACCTAGTACAGCGCGCACGACACAACTATTGAACGTGTACGTGAGAGCGTGAAAGAAAGTCCTGACCCATCACCGAGGAGACTTTTGGCACAACTTATGTTATTAAGGACGTCTCTTTAAAGAATTTTGACCACATTGTACATGTTTTTTTCCAAAATACAGCCGGTGCAAGA
Source organism: Listronotus bonariensis (assembly GCA_014170235.1). Classification (NCBI taxonomy): domain Eukaryota; kingdom Metazoa; phylum Arthropoda; class Insecta; order Coleoptera; family Curculionidae; genus Listronotus; species Listronotus bonariensis. The sequence continues at coordinate 31,170 of JACEGR010006384.1, forward strand.
AATTAAGGCCATGTTGTGCCAAACGTTTTCTCGTTGATGTTTCAGGACTCGTGGTCTTCCGGCACTAAAAAGGTTTCCTACTACACCTTATTGCTGATAATTAGCAACCAAGCGATTGATTCTTGGCGCTGAGAGTGAACCCCATACATTGAAATATCAGCGATACGAAACACCTGTATGCACATACAGATGTTTTTATATCTAGGTGCATAATAAAATGATACCATTTAGTAGTATATTGCAGTATACTGCGTGTGTAAAAGAAATTTAAATTGTTAAATAGTTAGGTAAAGTTAATATTATTAAAGTTAAAGTAATAAAGAAATATAAATCCGCTGTGTCAGAATAACAAAATTTTTCTTTAAACAATAAAATTCGTTGATTTTGGTTCTTTGTGCTATAGTGCATTGCTTCATTTTAAATTTCTTAAGCCTTCTCAACAAAATTTTATACTAAAAGAGAAAATAAAGTTTATACAAAAAAGTTGTAATATATTTACATTATGACGCATTATGAACATATTTTGGGCCACCGTGTAATTTTACAATTTACATTGCCGAATATTATTAAAATTAAATTAAATATATCAAAAATATAAAAAAATAATAATTTAAAACCCTGTATCTAGGAAACAACGCATTTTCCGACCCATTTTTAGATAATATTATATGAACTTTTTCATATTTTCTGATGGTGACTCTCCCCTTAATTTTTTAAACGACATTTTATAACACCCTGTATATTAAGCTAAGCTATTATTTTATTATTTAAAATGCCCCAAGACTAAAGAATTTATAAAAAAAATATTCCTTAAGAAAAGACTGGTTGCGCTCTATAAAAATTATATCCACCTTGCGTGCTTTAAACGTAAGAAAAGTTCACAAAGGGTAATTTTTGCTACAACCCTAATTACTACAGTAAACTCTAAAATTTCAAACTTTTCCAATATGCTTCTTGCCTAGATGGCTATTAAAAACTATTTTACTTTTGCAAAGTTCCTTATTTTTGTTTCAACTTTGGCAAAGTTTTTCCTGTTCTTGCATTACAAGTCCGCATATTTCATTTTATGAGGAAAATATCAAAACATGCCATTAGTAATGATATACGGTCTTTAAAGCCAGATATTTCTATTTATATTACGCCATTTGGACGACACTTAGTTGCTTGCTTTTGCTGTTTTTGAATGAGTTATGGTTGGTCTTATTGTATATTAAACGTTGAAATTTTGAGAGCTATGGATTATTTTAAAACCCAAAGTAATAAAAATGCTTAAAGCGATATGTGTTTAGAATGGTGATTAAAATATAAAACGCAAAAAGAATAAACCATAACCATTGCTATAACTAAACTGCTTAAATTTAACTGCAACTATAAAAAAATTTTGTAAATTTTCACAGACGGCGCCACCTATACTACTTCTGATTTCATCATCATATGACAAAGTTTTTCTTTGTCCTTGTAGATTAATGCATTTTTAGTAAAGAATTAACTATTTCTACACAAAAAGGATTACTTTATAGGAATGCTTTCAAGTAGCCGTATTTAAATTATTTCTTGTCACTTTTACATTATTCAAAAGGTCAAACAAACACAAATAGTTTGTTTACTTGAGGCCCTGTATATTTTTAATAAAAAACTTAGGAACCCAAAAATATTGGGCTAAACCCTATTATTTTCATGAAAGTCGGGAGGGGGGCAGAGCGTTTCCGTTACCGATCGCAGTTTGACGTTTCGGTTTTTGATATGATATATGAAAAAGGTAAACAGAATTTATAAGGTTTGATAGAAAGCTGTGGCAATTCGATTTTGACAAATGGTATGCGGGGGATTTTTGGAGCGCTGATCACGAATTTAAAACGTTTTTCTTTTCGATCTCGAGATATTCGTCATCAAAGTTAAAATTCAAATTATTCAGATTTTTACTACATTTCCCCTTCTTTTTGCACAAAATTCATGATGTAACACTAAATTGCCACATAATATTTCATTTAACATTAAAAAACCTTTTAAAACATGTTTTTTTTTAATTGATTTTATGCCTTTCTTTAATATTATAAAAAGTTTACTTTAAATTAAGTCACCATATCTATAAACAGTTATTCACATAGGTGTATGCATGGCTGCAGTGTTTTAGGAGTAAAAAATTGGGAATTTAATGAAATAATCGTGTTAAATAACTAAAAACAGGCTTTTAAAAATTGTTCATAAAATATTGTGTTCCAATTTAATGTTTGATCAGGAATTTTGTGCAAAAAGAAGGCGGGATATAGTGAAACTAAGGATAGTTTGAATTTCAACTTTGATGATGAATTTCTCGAGAACAAAAAGTTTAAAAAAATTCTTTCTTATTTGTCCTTAGCGCCCCAAAAACTCCCGCATATGAAATTTCGTTAAAATCGGAGTTGCCGCAACTTTCTAGACAATTACCCAAGATTTGACCAAAAATGTAATTATTGCTTAGGAAAAGAGTTCCTGTACTTTTGCTAAAATTGAAAATTGTAATAGGAAAAAGATAAAAGAAAGAAAATATATTTTTTATATTTACATTTTTTTTTATAACCCAAAAAAGAACTTGACATGATAGAGCTTAACCAGCGTTGAATTCGAAATCAGCGACCCAAATAACTACGTCAAATGACCTCGATGACCCTTAGATGTTCTTGAATGGTAAAAATAACTGCGGCTAGTAAGGTAAAAGTTTTTCATCTTTTTAGACCTGACTACTGACGTAATAGAGCTTAACCGATCACGAATTCGGAATCAGCGATCCAAAAACATAAGTAACTTAGTCAGATTTGGTGATCATTTTCAAATCAAATATTGACTTGTGTAATTTTACCAGGAATATTATGCCTATAATTTATTATTTGTTTGGCATCAAATTTTGTAATAATACACTACTTTTAAAGATTTGTCGCCACTTTGTATAATGTGGTTAAATTTGGAAACTAATTTTAGAAAATATTTTAATTTATCACCTAAAGTGGATTTATTGTTACAGTTGACACTGAAAGATGATTCTTTGCGGGCCTATTCGAATACGTTGTTTGCTTTAAATAACACAAATCCACTAACAAGTGAATGTCTAACCGCGTAGAGTGTGCTAGTTTATTAATGGTTTAATTAAAGTCTTTGTTCATCATTTGCCAAAAATGGAATATAATAGGTGCCTAGTGCTTCTGGATGATTAAACACTGCAATATTTGTTATTTGAATGCCTTAGGTAAAATTATACAGGGTGGCCGCCGAATTATCCGAGATACTTTGGATATAAATTATATGACTTATTTTAGGCAAAACGATTGTATTCACTTTTTTGAATTCCTTAACGTTCTCGAATTATTTGGCTTTAAAGTTGCCAAGACACAAATTCTGTAATGAAATGACATTGTTGCAAGTAGTTTGCATGGGTAATTTATTATTTAGCACCTTAAGTTTTAATAATGGTTGTTTGTTTGAAAATTGTCATAATTGACAGCTGTCGGTTATATTATTTTTGCATAACTTGTGGTTAAATCGTCCCTGTATTTTATTTCCATTGGAAATACGCTGACATGACTTTGTGTATGGATATTGCAACGGTAGTACCATCGGCTCAATTAGTTAAGAAGTTATACAAAAAATAAAATACCCACTAGCTGTCAATAATGACAATTTATAAACAAAAATCATTACTACCTCTCAAGGTGCTAATTACTAAATAACCTATGCAAACTAGTCGCAACAATGTAACTTTACTTAGAATTACTCTAGAATTTATGTCTTGGCAACTTCAAACCCAAATAATTCAAAAACCGTAATATATTTGAAAGAAGTAAATAAAATCATAGAGTTTATATCCAAAGCATCTTGGATACTTCGGGTCACTTGTATTTAATATATTTTAACCAAATAATGTAAAATATGTTTACCGATCAATCAACTTTTTTGGCCCGGTTTTAAAATGTTCATAATTTGATGACATGTTTTCTGTAATATTAATTTATTTTAAATATTAGGCACTTACTTGCCACCATATTACCGTATCCCAAGAACACTCAGTTGTTCTACTGACAACAATTTATTTATCCAAATGAGTTTTTAAGAGACTGGTTGTCCGACGAACATTCCGATAAAGCATTATTTTTTATGTTTATAAATATATATATTTATATATATATATATATATATATATATATATATATATATATATATATATATATATATATATATATATATATATATATATATATATATATATATATATATTATATATATATATATATATATATATATATATATATATATATATATATATATATAACCAACGATTAAAAATATATATAACCAAAAATTAAAAAAAAATTAAACCTACTTAAAAATAATGATAACCTACGTATTTTTGCTGGTTGTCCGACGGACACACATTAAAGCCAACCACTCTTTTTGCGAAACTTGGTTGACTGTGACAGCAGTAAGGATAGACAAGAAATGACGAATGGCCGCAATTATTTACCAAGAATATCGCTTTACCGACAGTGTAAGTGTGTGTTCTCCATTTTTATTTTTATTTAAAGGGTGTCCCAACTCTATTTATACACGAATTAGCTTTGCATCTGTAAAAGATTCGAAAATAAACTTAAAATTAAAAATGTAAACACGTAGTGTATTTTATTAAAATTTTAATCTGTATTAAATTCAACATCAAAAATGTATAACACACTATACGTCAATTGTTTCTAGTTTTTTAAATAACATACTCGTTAATAATTAAAAGTAACAAAGGAAAATATTATTTTGTATCTAATAATTTTTCAATATTTTGTCACATTTAAAGTGGAAAATAATATATTACCATGTAAATAATTACCATCCCTGGTAAAATTTACTAATGGGTAAGTCAGCAATTTAGTTTATTTTGGACATATATTTACTTAATTGCACTAAAAAAATAACAATACGTCAATAATGGCTGGTTATAAGGTTAAGTAAGTAAATATGTATCTTAAATAAACTAAACAGCTGACTTACCTATTGGTAGCTCTTTTAATGGAGGGCAATAAATGTATTATTTAATTATATAATATTAAAATAGTTGCCATTCTGACAGTAACATAAATTATTGAAAAATAGTTGAAACAACAACATTGTTATCTTTCTTTACTTTTAATCGTTAATGAGTTAATAAGCATACTGTTGGCATCTCAAAAATCAGCAAGAATTGACTTGTTATGTGTTATTTTTGATGTAGAATTTTATAGAATCAAAATTTATTAAAATATACAGGGTGTTTCATAAAAAAAACACTTATCCATAAAAATTCTGTTTTTAAGACACCTTTTACATTAAGTAATACTGTGAAATAAAAATGTGTATATGCTGTGTAAGGCTTTTGCGGCCATCTTCTGCTAAACTAAGTATTTTGGGCTATTCGGCCGTCGTTGTAGATTTTGTATCCTTGACGTTTCGCCAGCGCGAGTGTTTGGCATTCTTAGAAGGTTCCTAGTAAACTACTTGCGTACCCCTGTAGTACAAATGCCCAGGATAGGTGTTACAAGAGGACAAATGGGACAATTTTTTTAATTTTTAAAACAAAAGGGCGAGTTTTAACTAAAAATATGAAAAATGACCTGGAACTAACTATTTTTATTGTTAAAAATAGAATATTATTGTATCAAAAAATATTGTAGAGAATTAAATTTTATGCCAAAATTTGAAGCTAAAGCTTAAGAGTAAGAAAAGATGTAACTGTGGATTTTTAACATTACTCATTACAGCTTAAATAATGAGCAAGAGGAAGCAAAATTTAAAAGAAAGTTATATAGTTTTAAATATTTTTTAAAAATTTGCTGATTTAAGCCAAGTATTTTAAAAACTGGTATTGCATAATGTAAAAAAAAATGGACAAAAATATGTCTTTATTTTAATTTTAACTTTATATCTTGACATAAAATTTAATACTCCACAACATTTACTTATAAAATTTGGTCCTATTTTTAAAAATAAAGGTACTTTACTTTTGGTTATTTTTTATATTTTAAGTTATAACTTACCCTGTATATTACCAAGCGGAGTAAAATTTTATATTTATCTGTTTTAGACCATGCGACCAGTTTTTCCAAAAGAACATTATAAAAATCTAAAATTTTTGGTCTATTTGTCCTTTTGTAACACCTATCCTGAGACACACTGTAGAGGTTTGTTGCATAAATTTTTCGTTTAGGATCGCCCACTAAAATTCTGACGCCAAATTTCCGAACACCCTCTATTTAAACTAAAGCGTTTTAAATAATATTAAATTACTCATGTTGCATGGAGACCAAGAGAATTAGAAAACACGTCACTTTGAATCACATAAAGAACTAATAAAAATGCAATAAATTGCAGGAATAATAACTATAAATATAGGTTAAGGAGTTGTTTTAATTGAAATTAATAAAAGAGTTACAAAATAAAATACTTAAATTCATAATATTTTTTTCCAGCGATAGAGTGATTTTGCGTTTGAAAAAATAAAAGTAGATTAACCCTTATACAGTAATTGCTAAAAAGTTAAAGAAATGCGAGTGTTACAACTATTAAAATCTATTTTTGACCTTTGCAGCTCCGCTTAAGAAAAACCGATATGCCCATCTTATATATGGAGCATCGACTTAAGTCAATTGCACTCTATACTACCTAAACATGTCTCCCCTGCCGCCCAAGCAGCAAGCTGACGTCTTATTGACGTCTCTTTCTAGACATATTTGGTCAGCAAAGACGTTATAGGATGACAACAAAATGACGTTAAAATGACCTCCCTAAGTCACAGACAAAAGACGTCCCGTTAATGACGTCTTTAAGATGACGAAAAATTGACGCATATACTTTTTTTAAGCTAAAACGATAACGATATTTTATTTGAAAATGGTAATAGGATAAACTCATTACTGTTTGCAATTTTCTTGCACTGCAAAGTCGCATATCTCAGGACACTGTTCAACCTGGAGATGCAGATTTATACATTAGCCGAAGGTATTTCTTTTAAGCTAATTGAGTTTACCAACCGCAAACCGGTCTCGAACTATTTTGGTCTCATCAGTACGGTGTAGGCGATAACAACAAGGTCCAAAAATTCCTATAAGAAGCGAAGATGTTGACTAAACGTAGTAGTTTATTTTCAATTACGCCATCTATCGGTAGAGTTTTTTCCTATTTCAATTTTGTAAAATTCTTAAGTCTTATTTTTCTGTCATATGATATTTCGGTTGGATTGATTGATTGATTGATTGATTGATACAAATGATATAATGCCACTAAAAATTTTTGGCGGGTTTTCTAAACATGCCGTCATTAGATTTTTATGAGCTAATATGACGAACAAATGACGTCAAAAAGACGTTGCTTCAACGACGCCAAAAACACGTCAGTAAAATGACGTCATAATTGTGGTCTGATGACGGCTTATGACCCGAAATAACCAAGAATGACTAATAAATGACGTCATAATGACGTCAGCTTGCTGCTTGGGTGGGAATCGAACCGGCGACTTCTGGCTTTGAAGATCAAAGCTCTGTCCACTGCGCCACGGAGAAGACATAATGCGATACATGTGATGAAGATGATATGTTATGAGACATAATGTTGATAAACTAGTAATGTTATTACTTCATATTTCGTTATTCCCGTCTTTATTTAAATTACTTTAAATTTTCGTAAAAGTTACAAAATTGCTTAAAGTGGCCACAAACGGTACAATACCTTTTTATATATTTTTTAATATTTATATTTACTAAATACTCCATTGTGCCTTCTACACATTCTAGGTTATGTTTCTGCTGTAAACCAATTACCGAGTCATTTAAAAACACGCAATATTGCTACGCCATTCGTTTCCCTTGCCGGTCGTAAATATTGTGTTCGTTTACATGCTTTATTATCATTGTAATGTTTTTACGGTATATACAAGCTGGCAACCCGGGCATCAGATTTTTACCCGAAATTATGGGCAAAGAAATTAATTTTTTAAAAGATTTAATTACAATACATGAAAAGACAAACCTTTAAAATTAAAATAAAAATTTTAATTACGTACAGGGTGTCCCATGTTTTACCCTTTTAAACAGTAACTCGGTAATTGTTACTGTCTTTAAAAAAATTAATAAAGAAGTCATGTGCTCAATTGGTGTCAAATTTAATATGGTAAGAAAAAAATTTAAAAATTTTTGCCTGTTTTAGATATACGTAGAAAAATATTAATTTTTAAATATGGAAATATGGAACTATCTTCATAAGACCGGTGGACAAAGAAACTATTATTATTTATTCCACTATTAAATAGGACTACAGGAACTAGTCACACTAGAGGTAGCCCGTAGGGCGGCTTAACTAAAAATTTAACTTTTTCCTTGACTTTACTTCTACTCTCTGCTATCTAATATTTTTCTATTTTTTCCTCTCTATTATTAGGACAATTTCTGTATATATACTAAGTTAAACTCAGTATTTTGGTAACTTGGCATGTTGTTGACTCTAAATCAAATAATATGGGCTAGACTCTGTTATTGTTTCTTGACAAAAAACCTTGCACTATTTTTTCAGTTATTTGTTTTAATTTTTTGGATGTGATTTCTTTAATGTCAAAATAATTAAATAAATATTAAATTTATTTAAAACCATATACCCCCTAAACAGGCTGTTTTGCGTGTAAGATTTGCAGTACTTTTTACTAATATAGTATACCGGGTACCCACGAGATTAATAGCAAGCCAATCATTTTCTTGAGAAATGTTACACGATTTTAAAATTTTGGATGGATATATGGTTGGATATGATGTAGACTTTTGATGTTTCAGATTATATGTGGCACATCCGGTTTAACCGGAAGTACTTTCAAGTTTGCTATTTTAATGGATGTCCTTTTATATTTTTAGAATAATCAGTTCTACAGGCAATTTCAAGAAAATACATGTACCACATATTACCTAGCTCATTTAATTTTTAAGCAAATGGCGTCCGATTATTTTATATTAACTGCCATTTTTATCGATTTATGAAAAAACAAGTGAGAGTAAAAAAGGAACTAATGCGATTTTTTTACACATATTTAATGGACCTCATATTCTATCTCCGTAAAAGTACAATTTCTGGAATTACCGGAAGTGCCACAGAAATTTACTTTCGGCACTAAAGAACAATAATTCAAATGGAAACCAATACCTTAAGCCTTAAATTTAAACTCGACACTTATTTCTTAATCTTTATTGTTAAATATATCCCATTTCTAAATCTAATAGTTTTTAAGTTAATGAAGGTGAAACGGCAAAAGAATAATATTTTCGTCGCTAGACAGCCTAGCGTTTTACTATTAATATTTTAAAAATATTAGGCTAAGAGATAAAATATAATTTGCAAAAAGATCGAGAAATAGGTGGTTATAAATATAACGTTTAATATAGTTCTTTTCATTTGAATTATTGTAGTTCTTTATTGCCAAGAGTCAACCTCTGTGGGACTTCCGGTAAAATCGAAAATTACTTACACCATCAATTACAAATACCATTATTTGTTTTTTAAACAAATCGATAAGAAGAGTGGTAAACATGACATTTTCGAAAGCCATTTTCTCAAAACCGAATTAAGATGGGTATAGCATAATTATGATACATGTATTTTTTTGGAATTGCCTGTAGTATTACTTTTAGAAAAATATACAGGGTGTCTCAAAAAGTACTGTACAAAATACTGCCAGTAATTCCTTGGGCCAAAATACAACTATCTAACGCAATTTACCTTTGTTCAAAAGTTGACCGTTTGGGAGATACAGGGTGTCAAAGTTTTAGTTGCATTATGGTTATTTCTATTTTTTTTAAGATTAAAATTTTTTTTAACCGGATTTGGTATTGGAAGATTTTTAAGGTTGGTAATCGAAAACTTCCTAAATTTTTCCTGCAGTCCTTTGCTTTTTTAAAATAGCATAACTTTTTGGTGCTTTGGTATAATACGACTTTAATTTAAAAAAAAATCTCCAATAATTTTTGTTTAAAAAATGTATACCTGGTAAATACGAGCAACTGTTTATGAGATATTTTTTCAGATTAAACGTTTTATACTACACAAAATAAATCCTTCACGCTTTATCTGGGCCACCCGGATTTTTCTCAAAGCTCTATAAAAATGCTACCACAGAGTTTTTGAGCAAAGTACAACGATCTAATGCAAGTTACCTTAGTCAAAAGGTTGATCGTTTGCGAAATACAGGGTGTCCAAGTAAAAAAATAAATCGAAAATTTGACACCCTGTATCTTGCAAAGGATCCATCTTTCGATTAAGGTAAATTGCATTAGATCGTTGTATTTTGGCCCAAGAAATTTGTGGAAGCATTTTTTATAAAGCTTTGAGAATAATCCGGCTGGCCCAGATAAAGCGTAATGGATTTATTTTGTGTGGTATAAAACGTTTCATCTGAAATATCTTATAAACAGTTGCTCGTATCGATATTTACCAGGTATACCATTTTTAGACAAAAATAATGGGAGAAAAGATTTTTTTTTAATAAAGTCATATTATACCAAGGCACCAAATGATTCTTTTGTTCCTAATCAGCAATAGTACATTACATACCAGGGTTAAAAGTGTTCGTGGGACAAAAAGTCAGAAAAGTGACACTTTTAAACTTTTAAAAAGTCGGAAATGTCAACACTACGTATGTACATGGTTGTAAAAAAATAAATTAATCAAATACAGAGTGGCAGTCTGCATTTTACAAATTTAAATAGTAAACAAATTTAAAACAAATAAAGTTAAAATGTGATTTTTGCAGAAAGCCTTGAATTTTTCCATTCCATTGTGAAATTTTTTTTTGAATTTAAAACAAAATGCTTACTTTTGCATGCATATTTTTTATATTCCTATAACTCATTTTTCCTTTAAAAAAATGTAGCACAGGCAATAACTATAAAATTTATGAGTGTATTATTTGACAATAAAAATTTGGTGCAAACTACCTTAAAGAAAAATAAATACGTTAACAATGCTTTAGATTACTTAAAATATTAACAAACGTTTTTAAAAGAGTAATCTTTCCTAACTTCAACTATTATTTTTGAAATAAAGAACTGCCTTCTTGCCTTATTTGTTTTTAGTAACCTTGTATGTAGCAAATTTTTCTTGTCAAATAATACTTCTTCTTGCCATGCAGTCAATTTTTTAGAGATCAAAAAATTATTATTTTAAAAAATAATCTTAGCTAACCATTACTAAAGTGCCCTATTTTGGAGTTATTGGATAATCGGCCAATTTGATTTTGTGCTTACAGAAGCCACAACAAAATGGCGAGGATATAATAAAAACTTGATAACTTTATGTAGATATTCTAGTTATTGGCGATTAACTGGTTAAAAATATAGAGGAACATTCTTTATATTAATTGTACTTGAGTTTTTTAAACCGTAATCTCTGTCCGCAATTTAAGAAATAAAAACCATGTTATTATATATCGTATGAAAAAAAAATTAAAACAATTAAATATAGGGAAGAAAGTACGCATTTGAACTTTAAATGAAAGAGTTAAACTGGATGGAAGTTTAGAATATAATAATGCGACAAAATATTTAATGCTTATGAAATAATGTAGCACTGTTTAAAAATTACCTAAAAAGATACAAGAAAAATAGGAGTCACATGGGGCGTACTTAAGGAAATGCAGCGCTGCAGTGCTTTAACAGCAGTGAATCGTATACAGGGTGTCCAGTAACCTAATCGACAAACTTTAAGAAATGATTTTCAAAAGAAAATTGGACAAAATACTTTATATGAACATATGTCCTAAAAGTCTTAGTTCTTGAACCACGAGATATTAAAAAAAATACTTTTTTACTTTTTCCGACATTAAAAAAAAGGATGACGCCTCCTATGCATAAAAACACATTTTTTGGCATACAAAAAGAAAAAAGTGTCGTCCCTAAGGGCTTTAACCCTTAACTACTACCCACCCAATACTGTTACGCTATGACTCTCCACGGGTCAATATGACCCATAAATAGAAATTAAAAAATAAAATGAAAACATATACATTCAAACTTTTATTTATTTATTGTAAATACAAATATGTTTTTAGAAGTATAGAAGATACAAAAAGATGTCAAAAACATTTAGGGCACATGTTCTTGGCACATTGTTGACAGACTGGTATTTTGCATAAACTACAAAATGTGCTTGTTTTTCTATCCGTTTTGGGTGGACAGAATGCACACCTTTTCCTTTTGGATGCTGGCTGATGTTGTGGAATGACCCTTTCAGCTTCCTTGACAATCCCAAGTATATCGGCTGTCAAATCCCTTAGTTTGCGAGGTATTTTGTTGTTACAGATTCGCATCTTCATATGAGGTCCACATAAATCGCGTCCAAGTCTTTTCAGGAAGTTTAGTCGTGTAATTTCATTACCATGTGCAAATTGATACAAGACTCTACCGTTAACTCCAGATACGTTTAACATCATACAAAAAATCGCCATAGGCCATCGACGAGTTCTACGAGATGTAGAGTAGTTGGCACATTTTTGGTCTAGGGAATCTACACCGGCTTTTGTTTCATTATAGAATAAAACTATCTCGGGTTTTTAGAGTTCTCTTCTACAAAGTTGTTATGATGTAGAGTGGATAACAATATTACCGACTTATTTTTTTGGTACATGAGATACGATGGTGTGAGTTGACGTAAATCCAAAAATCGATGAATCAACTTCACGATGTTTTGATGGTAAAAATTCGGGAGGAATAAATCTCTTATTTTTTTCACTGTGCCAACATAAGTTAGTTTGCGTTGTAAAAGTTCATTGCTCAATTCCATAGATGAATACCAGTTGTCTCCTGTTATGTTTCTTCCAGTACCACTAATAGGTTCGATTAGGCGAAGTACGGTTTCGGTTGGTACTGAAAATTTACTTGAAGATGTTTTATTTTGTTTTCCACAATATATTTCAGAGTTGATCATGTAATGTGTCTTTGTATCTGCTAAAATCTGCACTTTTATGCCGTACTTCGCAGGTTTATTCGGGATGTACATCCTGAAACCGCATCGACCTCGGAAGGGTACTAACATTTCATCTACTGTTAGATTTTCTCCCGGCGTATAACATCGTTTGCAGTTTTCAACAAATTCATGATATATAGATGAAATCGCCGCCAACTTTTCTTCTTTTATTCTGTCTCTTCGACTATCTTGGTCATCAAACCTAAGACAACAAAGCAAAAAGGAGAAACGCGCTAAAGACATAGTACAGCGGAATATGTCTCTCCCTGTTCCATCAGTGGCCCAAAGAGATTGCAGATCTTCATGCCCCGATTTAAAACAACCCTGCAAATATAATAGTCCAAAAAATGCCTCCAATTCGACTTTGTTGGTTTCATGAATAAAAGTAGGAGAATACAACGATCTACTATTTCTTCGTTTTTTAAATTTTTTATATCGGCTGCACATGTCTCTTATTTTTGTGTTTGTATGTGTAACTATTTGTTCTATAATAGAATCAGTTATTATTAGCCTCCAAGATTCTAACGCTGATGCTGGAGGATTCTGACGAACTGAACCTTTTAATCCTGGAAGAACTTTCAAAATGTTTTCAGCTTTCTCTTTGCCTCTCCTCACTGGTGCTATTTTGGACCACTTAGTTCTATCCTTGCCATACAACGCTGATCTTTTTTCTGCCAATAATTGAGCTAATGGGATTCCCTCGCTTTCATCAGATGAATTTTCTGCAGAATTATCACTAGAATTGTTGTCAATTTCACTCTCTGATTCATGATCACTAAACACTTCAACGTCATTCTCTTCACTGTCGCATTCGTCAGCCTTGGAAAAATTTGACTGCATGCATTCAGTTTATCTTCTCTGTCAGTTTGGATGTCACTTGATGTAGAAGCTTCAGTAGAATTCTTATCGACGATTTTATTGTCGACATCTAACTCGAGATCTTCCCAAAAGTCCTCACATGCTACTATTTGTTCTAGCTCAGCTACAGATAGCGGATTAGCCATACTCTAAAAAAACAATCCTATTGATATTTATAACACACACTCGCAAAGACATACACAAAACAGCCATAATCGGTTATAAAACAAAATCCCTTCAAAAAACAATCACTTACCTTACTACTATCCACGGGTCAATTTGACCCACGTGCTTCGAAAAACTGCCACAACATACACGAATGCACTTGTCTACAATACTGTTCATATAAACCGCCTGCAACTTGAAAATAGCTAGACGCGCGCTCTCCCCACTCTCTTTGGTAATGTGATCTGTTTAACGTGAGAAGCTTTATGGGTCAGTTTGACCCGAGGGTAGCAGTTAAGGGTTAAGGTAAATTATTTAAAAAACAAATGGTACGTCATTGCTTAAATAAATATATATAAATTTTAAAATTCTCATTTAGTTGGGAACAAATTTCATTTGTTGACTTTTTTTATTTATTTTGAAATACGGCTTTTGCGTAAATAAATAAATAAAACCATTTCTCGGCATGGTCAAATTCCTATCTAATTAAGAATATATAATAAGGGGAATTTTTTACTACGGTATTTGATAAAAGCAGTACGAAATGACTATGCCAAAAAATTATTTTTATTTATTTCCGAGAAAACCGTACATCAAATTAAAAAAAATTAAAATATAAAATTTGTAAAAAGTAAATAGGAATATATATTTTTTTTATTTCAGAAAAGTGCAGTGACGTAACATTATTTCCTTAAAACATATTTACCTTAAACCTCTTATGGCAGACAATGGTAATAAATATATTTTTTCTTGTATGCCAAAAAATGTCTTCTAATATATGTATAGGAGGCGACGCCAAAATTTTTAAAAATATCTGAATTGGTAAAAAAGTAATTACAAAAGAAATTGTCTTTTTTTATTTTTAACACTCCGTAGTTCAAAGACTTCGACGTTTAGGACATATGTAAATATAAAGTATTTTCCTAATTTTCTTTTTATGGAGTCACCCCTTAAAGATTTTCGGTTGAGCTACTGGACGCCTGTGTTTTTATTGAGCGATACCTGTATTATCTGTATGCTTAACCTTGTTCTGGTTAATACTATAAAAACTGCGAGAGTTTTAGCTATTGAAGGAATATTATTCTATTTTTTCGGCTTCTAAAATACGTTTCATTACATTATTATTTATTTTAAACTTAGCTTTTTATAATATCCCCAAAAGAGCAATTTAAATAAAATTTAAACATTTTTTAGCAAGCTAGCACTACAGCTCCTTATCGCTCTGAATTTTTTAAATGCCTTAATGTTATATTTTGACGTATAATTTTGAAATACTACTTGACGTCACTGGGCAAATGTACCATATGGAACTATCTTTTGGGACAATGAGACCGGTGGACCATCAAAACTAACTTTGCATTTTTTAAAACCAACTTAACTTATTTGACTAACTAAATTTAGTACGGGCATACCCCCACTAGGGGTAGCCCGTACAGGGGCTTAACTAAAACTTTAACTTATTACTTGACTTCACTAACTCCTTCTTATCTAATAATCTAATCCCTTTTAATTTCTTTCTCTCTTCTTTAAATATCAAATTTTTTATTGTTTGTTTTGCATTTCTACGCTACGCAGTTTGTTTAATGTTTTTATTTTATTATTATAAAAGTAACCTAGAAAATTGTTTCATTTATACTTTTAAGACCTTGACACCTCACGTATATTTTTATGTGGCAAATTTCCCAATGTTAAGTAAACTAATTAAAATGTATACTTATTTTAAAATTCCCAAAAATGTATATTTTTAAATTTCCCAAAATGTATACTTTTTTATACTAGGTGTTCACAATATGAATAAATAAAACTATAGTAAATACTTACTTTCTTTGTACTGAAGCACATTTTCATGTTTTTCATGAATCACCACGCAGCGGTAACACACCCTTTTACTGAAACAATAAAAGTTATTACTAAGTTAGATATTCCTTATATTTTTTTAATACATTCTGGACCATCTAGGTAAATTTAACGTACTTAATATATATTTTTTATTGTCATTAGTACGTTAGCTGCTAAAATGTTTACATTTATGGCAAAATATGTAAAAGTTCCTTTCTTAACCAATAAAACATGACATATTAAGCCAGATACTTATAGAAAACAAGATGTTTTATATTTAAACATTTTGTTGATCGCTTTTTATCTAAAATATATGTAAAATTCACCTTTAAAACGATGACTTGTTTGGCTCTTTTGGGTTGGTAGATATCCTCCCCAGAGACTACAGTAAAAGTACCGGAATCGGTAATTTCATTCGTTCGAATCGTCACGGACGGTCATGCAAAACTGTCACATTGGGGGTCAGGGTTAGTTCTAGTTAATTTTTTTTTATTTCTTAATAAAGCGAGATTTAACTAACCACGACCCCCCCAATGTGACCAAGATTTACATGACCGACTGAACCAATCAAATTACCGGTACCGGTGCTTTATACTTTAGTCTCTACTCCAGTACCTCTCTACACACAAAAAAAAGTAGTTTTAACCAAAGCCTAAAATATTAGTTTTGTCAATAACTTATGAATGAATAGGAGCAACTATACAGGGTGTATCTAAAAGGTCTGTACAAAATGCTAATACAAATTCCTTGGACTAAAATACGGCAATCTAACCCAATTTACCTTAGTCCACAAATTAATCGTTTGCAAGATACAGGGTGTCAAAAATTCTAGTTTATTCCAGTTATTATTAAATATTTTACCTACTATAAAACATTTTTTACAAACTTCAGGTTTAAGAGGTTTTGTAGGGTGGGAAATCGAAATATGCTAATGTTTTGTCATAACTTTTCTTTCTTAGTATATTATAATTTTAGTGAAAAAAAATTTTTTGCACCACAAATGTATACCTGATAAATATCGCTACAAGCAACCGTTTTTGAGATATTTTAGATTAAACATTTTATTTCATACAAAAGTTTACTATTGCATTCATTTACGCTTTATCTAGGCCATCTTGTAGTGTCCAAAAGATCTGTTCAGAATACTACCATAAATTCTTTGAGCCAAAATACAACGTTTTAATGCAATTTAGTTTAGTCAAAAGGTTGATGGTTTGCGAAATACAAGGTGTCAAATTTTTCATTTATTTTTTTGACTTGAACACCCTGTATCTCGCAAACCATCAATGAATAAGATACATTGCATTAGATCGTTTGATTTAATTTGAGCAAAATTAAGAATCTATTTAATGAGGAGTGGCTAGTTTTAAAATTAATCTTAGTTAGTAAAAGGGAATGTTAGTATTAATATTAACCTGATATTAACTTTGTGACAATAAAGTTTTGTATGGTTTAAACATATATTTTTCTTTGTACTCAAAGTCAGAATAAATAATTTCAAGTCAAGTTTATTTCTTATTAATTTACAGTTTAATCTTGGGCATAAGAGCATTAAAACAATTATTACTTATATTATTTTCCATAAGTTTAATTATGGATAATTTAAAAATATATTTTTAAAATAGTGGTTGTTTCATAATAAAACTTAGTCAAAAGATGATATTTAATAATTTTAACTGGAAGTTAATTTTTTGATAATAAAATTCGGTTTACCTTGATCATAGATTTTTTGTGTGTAGTTCAAAGCATAATGCCCGTCAGTATAGTGTCCGCCTTCTACATGCGCGGTTAAGGTCTGGACGTCCATTAAAAATTTTATATTTTTTGTGTAGAATTGATTATGCCGCAATATTTATGGAGTCTTTTGTGTCTATTTAGTTACTGTTATGATAACTGTTTGGTTTAATTTCAATATGTAATTTTAACAGGTATTGTATCTCATGGATACAGCGCGCCTATTTTTGCTTATTTTTATTTTTTAAATAAAAATTGCTTCAAATTAAAAATATATATATACAATCTGGTAAACAAAAATAATATTGCTAAAATTTACAAAATTTAAATTATCAAATTCATACATTTATTTTACGAGCGAGCGATTTATAAGAAATGCAGTATTTTACTAATCCAGTATGTCTACCGAAAAAAAAGGATTAAAAAATAAAAGACAGTTACTACAAGAAGCCCTTAAGTGGAGAGAAACTAAGTTATTTCTACTTTAATTACACATGGGTAAAAACGGTTGATTACAAAAGGTTAAAACTAGCTTGTTGAGCAGAACTAACCTACCTAAACTATCATCGGCTAAAGTCCCAATGGATATTGACTAATACTAAGACTGCGTTCTTTTTTTACTTTTTCTAGGCAAAAACAACGCAATGATATTTTAAAGTTTAAAATAATTTAGGACGATGGTAACTTTTTGAAATAATAGTTTAAAAAATTTAATTTTTTTAAAGTCCTTGTTATATTTCTTTTTGTTAAAATATTCGGATAAAGTGCACTCTTACAAAGTTAAAATTATTAGTAGGCAAGTTACGCAAGTCTTTTAAAACTATTTGTAATAAAGCTTCCAACTAGTTTCTGCCGAAGCAATCATGAACTTTGTAAATTAATAGGTTAATGATGAGATTTTTAAAGTTTTGTAAAAAGTATTTTAATTGCATCTAAAATCTAAGTATTTTTGTTGGCATATTAATGAAATGTACACACCTATAAAACATTTAGTAATATAATATTTTTAAAATAGGTACCTAGTTTCTTGTATTAGTATTTACCTAAGATATTGCTTGCTAGTAGTCATTAGTTGCTAAATTGTGGCTTACAATCATTTCTCAGACAAAATATTGGTTACATATAAGGACCACATAAAAAAGATAAATGTCTAAAAATAGGAAATATTTAGGAGAGTGCTTCTTAACATTTAAAATTGAATTGTTTTGCATAGCTTGCGATATTTTCCTATTAATTTTGTTTTTCAGTACTAAAATATTTATTAATTCACGAGGTATAATATGAACCAAAAATATCATTTTATAAAAAAAAATACCTTCATCATTTTTTCCGTGTGGTATTCAGATGAAATTTAATAATGGTCGTAGTAATAAGAGAGAAAAAAATGTAGGTGCAAGTAAGACAAAGCTTTTGTATTAAAAGAAAAAAAAATTGACATAAATGCTATCTATATACACATACACATAAAAAATACCAAAGCTCTTAAAAAATATTGTTTAAAAAAATATTTATTTTATGTATTTGGTTATATTATTATACATATTTTTAGGTATTCTACCTGTTATTTTACTATTCAATAATGATGTTTGAGGAGGTTTAATTCAAAACGCAGGTTTTGACTAAATTTTAACTTTTGTTAACTACTGTTCATAATGAAACTGCCACGTTTCATCCATCCTTACCACTTTTGGCGAAATATTTAAAAATTGCATGTAAACTTGTGGACAGTTTGTCCGACAAAAAGGGAAACGCGTTCGCCCAGTCCGACACCCGAAAAATTTGACATTGACAGTCTGGGTTAATGGCGCTGCTTTCATATATGGCGGTATGCCTATTCGTGGTAGATCCGTCAGAAGAAACCCCTCTAAAAGGTTTTAAAAGTGTTCTTATCATAAAGTCCATATTATTACTGGCCCAAGGACTATTATGGGATTCTTAAAAACAAAAATAAATTTGTCAGAAAAAGTTAAAATAATGTTATATTTTTTTAACGAGAAGAAAATTAGTAGTAGATAAGCAATATAATATACAGGGTGTCCGGAAAGGTGATGTGGTAATTTATCGGGGTGATAGAGTGAGCCTAAATAATGGTACTTTATATAAAAAATGTTTTATCGCGCTTCCACAGGAAATTATTGACTTTGAAACTTAGAATAAAAACAATCTATTTCAATTGTTAAATTATCTTTTACCTATGCTTCCTTTAATAGGTAAATGGCCGCTTAGTGAGTCGGAAATCTACATGGTAAAACAATTTTTTTTTGTTTATTTGGTGCATTTTTAGAGCCTGGACAAATTTAATATTTTCCTTTGATCATTTGTTTTTTTCTATAAAAGCATATCTTACTTGAATAGATATCTTGAACCATTTTTTATAAAATTTCAATTTAAATAAAGGCATACAAGCATTTTATATGTAATAAAAAAATCATTTATATGAACTTTAAAATAAACACAAACACTGTTTTAAATTTTTTAATTTTTTTTAAAGATTTTTTTTAATTAATAAATTTTTTATCAAATATGAAATGGTTGATATTTATGTTTTTATTATGCGATGCTATAAAAAATGGTACAAGATAGTAACTGCTTAAAATTTTTATACTAAAAAGATAAAGGTATCAAATGCTCAAAGCATATAATATAATATAAATTTGTAACTACTTTTAAAATCGTACACAATAAACGGAAAACTATCGTCTCACCCTGTATAAACACGGCATACTAAACAACCGTTGAAATGTTATAAAAAGCATTAGTTTGAGAAAATTTGGTTGCCTTGGTTAAAATATTTTTTAATTCTTACTTTAAAGGTCAATCTACCCAATGAAGCGGTATACACATGGATATATTACCTCTATCATTTAAGATATTACTTTTTCGTTCATCCTGTATGTATAAAAATGCAATTGTTTCCCGAAGTATTATTACTTTTTTATTTTTATTTGAATTTATCTGTAAAAAAGTAATTTTAAATGGACATAAATAATTCTTTGCGCAATTCAGTTTATTCGAAAAAGAAAAAAACGAAGACTGAGATAATTGAAATTCGCAAAGGAAATGCGGTTTTTCTTTTTTCGATTTATTTTTCTGGCACTGAATCACAATGTAGGCAGTTCTAATAAAGGCTATAAGAGATTTTTTAATTTGAACAATTTGCGTGATAAACTTAAAACTTTTACTTTTTTACTTCGAAGTATACAACTTCGGCATGCTATTAATTATCATTTAATTTTTACGTAACTGAAAGCTTTTTAATTGGATAAGTAACTAGTCGTTAAGTCTTATTAATTCGTTTTAAAAGTTTTGTACAACTTTGCATATGAAATGCGATTTGGCCAATATTACCTACTATGCCCTTAATATTAAAAAAAAAGAGTTTCGGACTTCCATTGTCTTTAGTACCATCTCTATCCGTTTTTAAGATAAGTTTACAAACAAAGATAGTACTGCTCAAAACGTTGTGTGAATAAATAAAATAAAAACAATTAAAGTCCAAGACTTCTTTTTACATATTTATTCTAATGCACTTTCTACCACATTCAGACATACAGTAAGATGTCAGTTTTATTTATAAACGACTTTTTTACAAGTCTTACAAAAATTATTATATTTGTTATAAAATACGTTTTATTACTTGTGTTTTAACCTTGTTTCATTAGGTCATTAAAGTATACAGATATCGGTGTCATAGTGGTAAGTTACCCTGCAAGAAGGGATGGCAACGGTATATCGATTATTTTCAAATATCGATATATAGAACTTAAATATTGATAATCTCTATCGATATTTAACTCTCAATAGATTGATACATCAACATCGAATATTTTTGATGTTTGTGGTAAATAGGTCAAAATTAAAAGTATATATATTATTTGTTTTCACTTAAATTTTTAAAACTGTCAAAAATGTTGTACAGTTAAATAAAACAAAAAACTAAAGTATCAGGGTAATTTTCACTATTATTATGCCCTACTTATTTATCCACTACCTAAAAAAATAAAAAGAAATATGTAATATTAGATAATTTATCGATATTTTTTTCTCTTTCAAATATCGATATATCGAATAATCAATATTAGCCAAAACGATATTTATCGATAACGATATATCGAGGTTCTTTTAAAATTTGATATCCGTACCAGCAAGTGTGACAACAAGGATTTGATCACCGGGCCAGAAGAGATAGGTATGTATTCCTTTTTTCCGTAAGATCAGTGAAGTTAAGCGATGCGAAAAAATGTCTCTGGAAACGGAAATTTTAACAGCCCAGACACTTTACAAAAAAAGAAATAAAGAGAAGTTAGGGGTCTGTTCAGTTGAACTGTCGACAAATGCATAAAAGTAGCATCGAAAGCATGACCTATAAAATAAAATAAGTTTGTTTTAAAAAACTTGTGTCTATAAGTAAATAATGATTGTTGACAGACTTTCATGGCATTAAACTGGACTAGAGTTTTGCCGTTTTAATATGATAGGTATTGGAAATCTTTCAAAATATGTCTGCAAGAAAAGCTCTTTTAAAACATAGTGTAGCGTTTTTAACCTGTAGGGCGCGCCCTTCTAAGGGTGCGTGTCAATATTATTGGGGTCGCGAGCATATCAGAAAAAAAGAAAATAAAACTAACATCATTGAATTATTTACTAAAAAAATAAAAACAAAATTCGGGCGTAATCAAAAATAAAATACACATGAACATTAAAATAGTAGGTACGATTATAAAAAAACCGTATTGATCAATACTAAATTAAAATTAAGTTTAATATGTAAAATTTATTTAAAAAATAATAAAAATAATTACTTATAAATCCATTGGACCTGTTTTACCTAGCACAGCTTGTCGAATCATTATTATATAAACATATTCTTATTATGTGAGGACGAGGTGAGGGTGGGAGGGCAATTAAATTAACTTTTAAAATTTGGGTCGCGAATGGTAAAAGTTTAAGAAAAACTTAAGTACCTATTGCATTTTATTAGGAGTTTTATTCCCAATTGGCTTTAAGGATCACCAAGTGCCCACTTCTTGGATTTTTAAAAGTTTATGTGAGAATTATAAGCAACCAGAACTAACAAACGTCTTCTATATTCCAAAATTAAATTAAACAGTGCCCAATTGTATTTTTGTTTTGGCGAGCTGTCCCATTTTTTGTAAAACGTTTTTCCACTTTAGCTAGTCTTAACTTCTGCAAGCTTCTTTTGTAGTAATTTCTTGGTTATATTACGACCGCTATTCTTTGCAAATGGATGGTCTAGTTCACAAATGTTGTAAGTGCATTTTTCAGACAAAGTGAGTTGGATACACTGAAATATAATTATAGGCAAGAACTTTTCTATGCACACAAGTGGCAAGTAAAATATTTAAACTTGAAGATGCAAGCTCCATTTTTCAATCGTGTAAAGCACCTTTAAACTAGAATTAAGGTCAAAGCACACTAAGAGCTCAAGTCTCGATACGCTCCGCGGACCGATCAAATATCTTATATGCCATTTAAATGTCATTTATTTAAAAAGCATGTATTAGTATATTGTGCAACAAGTTTTGAAACGTGACGTTTGTGCACGAGCCGTAGGCGAGTGCTACAAGTCATACGAGTGTGCAAAGAGTCAGTTTCAAACGTGTTGCACACGACAGTTTTTCTTCGACAGCAGAAAATGAGGATAAATATGCAATTTTTATTATTTTTGTTCTTTTAACTTTGACAGGACTGTGCGAAAATTTTTCGCATTAAGAAATGATTTCACACGCTTATGTCAAAATTTAATGACAGAAAATAAAATATTTTTTACTGATTAACACCCATATGCACATGTATAGGCTTAATCCAGATTAAGGGTTTAATCGGATTTACGATGAATTACCTCTATGCACCGTCAAGAAAATGACAGTTGGAATCCCGTTTAACCAAACCATCGCCGGCGGGGTTTAATCCAAATTTTCTAACCTTAAAGTCAAAAATACAATATTTTTTTGAGTGTTCCGGTTTTTGTAAATAATTATTATGGAGATTGAAGATGAGATATTTTTGGATGACGACGCAGATATACTCGACATAATAAACTTTGGTTTTCCGCGACAAAATTACGAACGGAGCGAGTATTTCGAGAACATGGATAATTTATCATTTTTAGAAGATTCCGCCTGACCAAAAACACCGTTCTAGATATGCTAGAACTAATTGAAGAAGGAATTAGAATTTAATAATGATTTGTAAGTAAATACTGTAATACCTAAGGACAATTTTTTTATTTGTGAACCATCTTTATATTAGAAATAATAGTATAACCCCGATGAATCAGCTGCTGACTGCCCTAAGGTTGTACTCGTGTGGGGGACACCAAAATACAATAGGAGATTTTATCGGCATTCATCAGTCTACTGTTTCCAGAATAGTTCAAAGGGTAACAAATGCAATTGCAAGATTACGGCCAAGATTTGTTAATATGCCAAATGAATATGAAACAATAGGGATTGGAACAGCATTTCATACAATTGCAAGATTTCCCAAAATTATTGGATGTGTGGATGGAACACACATAAAAATTCAAAGTCCAGGTAAGTATTTTGATTTTTTTGCCTTAGAAACAGGTTCCATATTATGTGGGTCCAAAAATATATCATTTGAACAATACAGCGTGTGTGGTAGAAAGTATTACAAATGGAAAACTTTTTAATTCTTTGTTTTAGGTGAAAAAGTCACTCTTAGTAAAAAGTTTTGCTTGAGTTAAGATACATTGCCCCATCCAGATGTTTGAAATATTATACGGGGTAGTCAGAAAAAGGAACTTATGTTAAAAAACATAATATCTAAAATAAATTTTTATTGGATTTTTGTTTAGACTAAAAGTAGGAAAACACCCATCAGATGAAATTAAATATATTTTATTGAACATTGCAAACAATAAAATTATAATAAAACTTTGCAAAAAAATACACACATAAATTAAAAAAGAAAGTTGAACGGGTTCTCAAGTTTGAAAAAAGTTTTATTATAATTTTATTGTTTGCAGTGTTCAATGAAATGTGTTTAATCTCATCTGACGGGCGTTTTCCCACTTTTAGTCTAAAGAAAATCCAATAAAAATTTATTTCAGATGTTTTTTAACATAAATTCCTTTTTCTGACTACCCCGTATAATATTTCGAACATCTGGATGGGGCAATGTGTATCTTAGCCCAAGCAAAACTTTTTACTAAGAGTGACTTTTTCACCTAAAACAAAGAATAAAAAAGTTTTCCATTTGTAACACTTTCTACCACACCCGCTGTATATGTATACTAATAGTGTTGCTTTTTTAGGGGAGAAGATGCTGAAGTTTTCCGTAACAGAAAATCATATTTTTCAATTAACACACAAATTATATGTGATCCATCTTTAAAGATTAGAGATATTGTAGCACGATGGCCAGGATCGGCCCATGATTTAACAGTTTTTAATAGCAGTAGAGTTAGAGCCAGAATGGAAAATGGTGAATTTCCAAATACTGTGTTGCTAGGTAAATACAAATTGATAATATGTTTGTTTTAATTGTTTTGATTTTATAATTTTATTATTACTTTTTGGTCAAACAAAGACCATCAATATCATAATGGAGAGTCTAACTAAAATATATTTATTGTGGCTTATAATTTATAGTAATTTGTATTAAAGTCAAAGTTAAGATTTTTTAAATTTATAATTTTCAATTTTTTTTTTTTAATACCCATTTTCTAGTTTGATTTGAAACGTTCCAATATACAGACTGTCCACGGATAGAGTTTATAATAGCACAAATGGACAAAAAATTTCATTTTTCGAAAAAAGTTAAGAATAATAAAAATTTTTGCTTGTAAAAAAATAGGAGTGACGAAGAGAAAATGTCGATTTTTATACAGGGTTCAAAAAAACTTTGAAAATCTTAATTTTACTAACAGTAAAGTACCCTTTTTAACACGCTTTTATTAACTTGGGTTGTAACAATCTATCCATCTGTCTATCTTGTAACGGAATCTTTGAGCCTAATTTTAACCAACTTCCAGCTATTCGATTTCTTTGAAACTTTGCACACGTGTCAAGGACCGATGAAGATGCAATAATTTAAAAACAGTATCCCGTTATCTTTTTTTGAATCGCCAGGAAAAAAAATTCCATTATATTATAAAAACAACACCTAGGATGCCATCTGTTGGCAACATTTCAAACTTTGCTATTAAATGAAGAAGAAATTTTTTAGTTTTTACACAATTTGGTTAGTTGCACCATTAGTTCAAGGATTCCATAATAAAAATTACATTATGTGTAATGTATACATAATACATTATGTGCAATTAATAAAAATTAACATTCTTTTTTTTGGATCGCCAGGAAAAAAAAATTCCATTATATTATAAAAATATAAAAACAACACCTAGGTTGCCATCTGTTGGCAACATTTCAAACTTTGCTATTAAATGAAGAAGAAATTTTTAGTGGGTTGCAATATATTGGCAACGGTCCAAACATTGCCTGGATTGCCATCTGTTGGCAAAATTTCAAACTTTGCTACTCAATGAAGAAGAAATTTTTTAGTGAGTTGCAATCTGTTGGAAAAAATTTTAAAATTTGCCACTCTTGTTCATTAAAAAATTTTTCGCCATTTTGTCAAGAGTAGCAGAAACTAAAAAATGAAAAATAATTAATAGTTTAAAAAAACTAAAAAAACACGCTTTTATATGCAACCGAACTAAAAATTAGAAAATAATTTTTCATTAAAAAAAAAATATTGTCATTTCATAGTAGAAAGCGTGGGGTGATAAATATATTAAATGTTATAATTATTATATTTGCAAATATCTATGATGGAAAAGTTATGAAAAAATAGTAAAATGCACCCCACGCTTTTACTATGAAATGACAATATTTTTTTAATGAAAAATTATTTTCTAATTTTTAGTTCGATTGCATATAAAAGCGTGTTTTTTGGTTTTTAAACTATTAATTATTTTAATTTTAAAGCGAAATTCTATCTAAAATAACTACTTAGAATGATGTTAATATACGAAATCCGAGATTTAAAACAAATATACAATTTTTTTATTTTTTCCAATTTTTAGAGACTAAAAGATATTTGATTTTTTTGTTAATGGGGTGTAGAAAACACGACAATTTCAATTGAAATGACGACCATTAAAATTGTAAAGTTTTTCACACACCTATTTTAAAGAAAAAGTATTTAGTTTTTTAATCTTTAAAAATTGGAAAACATGAAAAATCGAATATTTGTTTTAAATTTTGGATTTCAACTAATAACATTATTTTAAGTGATTATTCTAAATAGTATTTTGCTTAAAAATCAAAAATAAAGGTAGTTTACTCTTGTCAAAAATAAGATTTTTGACTTTTTTCCGAAGCCTGTATAAAAATCGACATTTTCTCTTCGTCACTCCTATTTTTTTCACAAGCAAAAATTTTTATCATTCTTGACTTTTTTTTGAAAAATGGAATTTTTTGTCCATTTGTGGTATTGTAAACTCTATCTATGGACAGTCTGTATATTAATTTATAAAATATTTTAAAGCAAAATTAGATATTAGTATAACATTTTTTTTTATTTAGGTGATAGTGGCTATGCTAATAGGGACTATTTACTGACACCTATTCAAAATCCTGTAACAAGGGGAGAGCAACTCTATAATGAGTCCCATATAAGAACGAGGAATTGTGTGGAAAGACAAATAGGTGTCTGGAAACGTCGATTTCCAATATTGGCTTATGGAATGAGATACAAACCTGAAGCAAGTTGCAACATAATTGTGGCAACATCAGTATTGCACAATCTGGCAATTGATAATAATGAGAACCAGCCTCCTCCACCTGAAGATATTAATGAGCAGCAATTACAATACCTTATTGAACAGGGAAACATCCATTTTAATGGACAGAATGGACGCAGAAGGGAAAATCAAATTTTTAATTTGAGAACACATTTAATCAATAATTACTTTTCTCACTTGTAAGAATAATAATAAAAATTTTCAGTATTACCAATTTAGTTTATTATATCAACTGGTTAAAAAATAAAAAGTAAATCCTTCAATAAAGTAATGAACAACCTAAAAAAATTTGCTGGCTATAAATGATGCAACTAAGAAAATAGTTTATTAAACTTTTTTATTTTACACTACATTTTAATTACTATCAATAGTAAAAATGTGTGATAATGATAACATACATAGGTATTCCACTATTAAGTAACATATTTACAGATCACACAAAAAAATAGGAAAATGTATGATAACTTTAACTTAAAAACTTTGGTTTCAAAACATTTTAACAACAGAATATAGTTCAACTGATAATAACAGAAAAATAAGTACAAAAAAAAACAAAATTAAAAAAAGAGAGGATTGATAAAAGATATATTTTTATTTTATGGATCACTCCAAAATATTTTTTTTAAATCAGTTTTTAAAAGTTCAATTTTAATTCTTTTTTCTTCTTTTTCTAATTTTAAACTTTCTTGTTGTAAAGTAATAACTTTCATCCTTTCCTTATGTTCTTCTCGGGATAAATTTCTTGCTTCAGTTGCCTGTTCAATTTGCTTATTTAGAAGAATAAGCCTCTTGTCTAATAGTATGTTATACTTCTCAGAAACATCAGAAGATGTTAAAGTTTTTATACCCCTAGTAGGCCTTCTCCGATTTGTTTGTAGAATCTTTTGGAACTAACTTTAGATTTTCCATTCATGTTTTCTTCATCATTTTCAGCCAGCTCAACCCTTTTACTTAATAGCTCTTTTGACTGGCTCTTTGATGGTGTTAACATCAAAGGTTTGCTAATTGGTGGCAGCAATTTTCTTGGTGGACACCTCTTACCTATGTTAAGCAATGAAGAACTTTCTGCTTCACTCTCACAATCATCTACTTCCTTTTCAATCTCTTCAGAAATTGTCTAAAATAAAATTACTCAGGTTTATTTTACTGTCTTAAAAAAGTGAGTTTAATAAACCTAATTTTTGATTTTTACTAGAAACTAAAAAGTAAAACTAACTATAAATATATATGGGAAACATCTCTAGGTACCCTGAAACCAGAACAAAATTCAATTTTCATATTTTAATGCTGTAATTTTTACTACTTTCTTTAAATGTTTCTTTTTAATATTAGAAAGTCTTGTTGGTTCTATCTAATTGCACAGATTTTTAATGTTTGGTGATAATAAATAATAAAAAACGTATGGCCATGTGCGCCAACGTTTAGGAGAACTTAAGTACCCTTGAAGTGAGATTTGTCAGTTAAACAATGCATTATCTATCAAACGTTAAGTTTTCCTTAATTGGTGGTGCAGACATACATTATTTTACTAATATAAAAAAAATACAACATGTCATTCTTTGGGTAGGTTCAGGTTAGAAATCAGGGCACTCTGTTGAAGGTAGAGATAGCTAAATAGGTAATTGAAATGTGTGACAAAAATAAAGTGCATCTGAGTGATCAAAAATACTGGCTTAGTGTGAAAAACAGATAAATGGAATTTTTAAAGCTTTCAGATCCAGTTTATCTCTGTTGCACATTTTGATTGTCCAATGAGCTATCTCGAGTGGAGCCTAGAGATTTTCAAACCGAACTTCTTAAATTAGCAGGTACTAATTTGAGCTATGACTATAAATTTACTTACATCCCCACACAACACATTTAGACTAGACTGGGAAATTTCTGTTTCTTCTGAAATATATTCTTCATTTCTTGTGTCCACATCAGCTATCAACTACAACCAAAGTATAAATTAAATAAAACGGCATTGGGCGGTTGTCATTTTTAAAAATAAGATGATGCAAGTCAAGTGTAATGTTTCTTCTATATTAAAAGAAATTTCAGCAGTCAATTGACCGGGTCAATGGTCAATTGACCATTCCCAACTCTAGGTAACAGTCAAAAACTAATTATTTAAGATGAAAACTTACATTGATATTATCATTCAACAAATCAGAAGGCGAAAATTCGAACTCTATTATCCCTGGCTTAATTCTTTTGGCTACTGGTAAAGTTGAATCAGAATCAAATTCACTGTTTAAGCCCTTCACAGTTTTTTCATTAATTACTTGAAGAAGTTCATCCTCAAAAGAATCCAGCTCAAGATTAGGGGTGGAGGACCACCACCTGTTAAAAAAATGTTCTTTTTGTTGTCTGCAATTTTCCTCCGCAACTCCTTTTTCTTATTTTCATAAAGCCTTTTTAGTTGAGCAGCACTTCTGAAGCAGGAAATTGCAGCTACATTATTAAATTCTATTTCAATCTTTCTCCATATTTGATTCTTTTCTTCGATGCTTACTCTATTTGTTTTTTTGTCTTCTAATATGTGAGCAAATTTTTTTGTAATTTGTATTAAACAATCTTTTTCTATTGGCGTAAAATTTGGAATGCGTGCTGGAGTAGACATATCCTTTACGATTTTTACAGAACCTAGGACTAATAAATTCCACAAAACAAATAAAATATTATAAATTGCTTGTAGAATCCTATAATTTAGATAAAAAAATAAAATTCAAACTGGCAAAATGAGGTTAGAATAAATGAATGTTTTCTTTTTCTTCCTTTTTTCCTGTAACTTCAATTTAATTACAACGATGCCAAATAGTTAAGCAGGATTAGTTAATCCTAAAATAATTTTGGACGGTGCATAGGTAGACCTCTTCCAACTGTTAAACGGGATTAGCTAATCTTAGAACTAGTTAAGGAACGGTGCATACGGGCGT